>OZ037997.1:21362783-21520283 GCA_964035705.1 Porites rus | reverse complement strand
AGGACATCACAAAGAAACGTCTAGACAATTAACACAAAGAGAATGTTCGATCGCATTCTACGTGACAAAATAAGAAGTACAGAATGTCTACATTGTAGTCTTACCTGCAAATTATTTCCAGGTTGTTTAACCAAAAAATATATATATTTTTTTTCAGTTTTGTTTTTATATTTTCATTAAGACTTTTGTATATGGCGCGTGTTGCGTTCTGCCTTACCTACGTTTAAATTAGTCCGTTGTTTTCACAGGTGTTCAGGAAATTGCTCGTTTGCACGTGACGTCACGGCGGCCATGATGGTGCTCAAGAACAAAAGCATTTCTCTCCTCTGGGAACTAAACTCTATTTTCACGTAAATTTTCCAAGCAAAAACTAAAATGACACGGAATGAATCGTGTTTCTTCTGTGGGACGATGATTCATTTAACTGGAGGTGGAGTGCTGGTCATTTTGATCTTTACAGGCGAAGATCCCGGTGTAAAAATGCGAGATAAGTGTTTACTCATTAGGTTGTTGCCGTTAATTTCACTCGGGAAGATCTCTCATTTACAGAATTATGCGGTTTTTAATGCAGCTCAAGCTGTTCGGGACTGTTCCCAGGATTGACTCAAAGGTGATTGCATTGATACTACAGCTGGTGACAACTATTAATAGCTCACCCGACACAGTCTCGTGGTTCCTTTCAAATTTTCTTTTCGTCGGATGGCGAGTTTTTGCCGTGGGCTTAGAATGAAGATTGTCCTAATTACGTCTTGTCTCTTTTTTGTTAACCAATCAAAAACAAGCACTGCACGTGAACGTTTAGCATTTAATGTAAAAAAAAATAACCATTTCTTTTATAACAAGTGTCAAGCATGCGTTTGCACATCGATGTAGCTTGAATTTTACAATGGTAAAGCTCTGTCAAACAAAGTCAACATTAGGGGGTTTACAAAACTTACAACAGCGCCGCGGCCGACACCAACTCGACTTGTGTAAAGAAAATAAACAAAGAAAAAGGTTAATTTTAATGTGCAAACAAAACACAACTTTGCACGTGCATCACACGTTTTGATACATTTCATTGCATCCTTTGCACACAATTCCGCACACAAAGAACGCGATATTTCCCTAATATACAACTATCCTCCGAAGGGGAGGTGAATAGCAGTGGATATAGATTTGGTAAATACTGATATTATTGTCCCCAGAGCCCCTTGTTCGTTTCAAATTCAGCCAAGCGGCTCTGTGGAAGAGATATTAAGCACTGAGCATACGTACTTAGGCCAAGTCCACCCCTATCCGTATATTTTTTCATCCGCAAATGTTTCTTTGCGGATTCAAAAATTTCCACGTCCACACGTAGCGTACATACATACACACATACATTTTTTTATGTAAAGAAGGTGAGAAACATTGGCAACGTGTACTTTGTACATTACTATTGCCCAAGTGTTCGGATTCACTCTTAGTTCGTCAGCAAATTTCGGCTCGTGCAAAAGAAAAATTTTCTCGCCATTCTTCCTCAATAACTATTTCGCTGACAAAATTGTTGCACCAAGCTGTAGTTCGCTTGTTTAACTTCCGTCCTATGTGGAAAGAAGCCTCAAAAGCCTTAATGCACTCTAATCTTCCTTTCTCCGCCGTACGTTACTTGTACTGTAATATCCTCCATTACGTCCCCCCGGCGGGGGGGGGGGGGGCTTATTTACCTCAAACACATTTGACGGTGGGAGGGGGCGGGGGCTTAATAGAGATGGGGACTTATTTAATTTAGCAAAGACGATGGTATTAATTCTCCATAAAGAACTAGAATACAAAATGGCAAAAGCTCAAGTGCAAGAAGTAGGAGATCATGCAGCCGAGGATCAAAAACAAATCGGAACTTCAAGTTGATGAATAACCATCCCGGATCAGTCCACACGATGCTTTACAGTCGTGAGCAATTAATACAGTCAAACATTTGTTAGTAAAGAATGATAAGGGGAAGGGGGCTTTAAAAGAGAGGGGGGCGGGGCTTATTAACTTTCTTCCCCTGAAAAAAGGGGGGGCTTTTTAGAGAGGGGGGTTAATGGAGGATTTACGGTAGTTTTATGTAAATGTCTAAGCCAGTTAGTTGCACTTGGCATTGACCAACTCGAACTACTAAGCTCCTTTGGTCACTGTGCACATTTTCACCTTCAATGATTTATGTAATGTGTTGTTCTATTTTTTTCTTGCTTTCGTAATGTAAAGTAGTTTTTGTAGTGACCTCTTGTAACAAAAGTAGAAAGTCTGAAATCTGAATCTTCTTGCTCTTTTGCGTCCCTCTTTTCTTTTTCAGCCAAAGAGCGCTTTCCTGGCGCCTGTTTGCTTTGATCTCTGAATTATGGATACCCAGCTCTAAATCAGGCATTCCAAACAAGTCGCGACCCGCTGGACGTGTTTTTGGGAATTTAAGAGGCACCCAATGACTGCCTCTGTAAAATAACTGTTTGAAAAGGCAACTATGCTTACAATTTGTGACTGAACGATTGACAATTTCTAGATGACTGTTTCGTTTATACACAATTTTCAGCATTTTTCTATTACCACCCCACGATTTTGATTTTTTATCGTTGTTACGACAGTGAAAAGATTCAAAAGCTCTGACATTCTGGTGTACAGCTTGGTTTCCATTTAATCGTCACGGATTGCATCAATCACCTCGAATTTTCTTTTGAGAGAAGCGAGACGATACTATAGAAACAAAAGAGTTATGATACGATACGATACTATAGAGTTATGCTCCATCCAAACCGTGCGGTTCGTTCTTCATAGTATCAGAGATCTTTCCATTGCCGTATTGATATACGATTCACAGATTATACGGAAACCAGGCTTGGTCGTTTAATTTCTTAATTACCCTAGATGTAGGGTGGGAGTGCTGGCTTAATTACACATAATCTGACATAAAGCACGCAACTGTAAGCGTATAAAACCGTCGTGCATGCAGCCAGCGGCGCCTGTTCCAGGCATTCAGACAATCGGAAAACGGAGCTCTTCATTTGGCGAAAGCCATCGTGTTTGGTCAGTGGTTTCATGCATCTCACTCCTTCCTGGGACAAATTTGTCCGCGGAGCACTGCAGCGAAGTCCGAACTTAAATTGGGAGCACTCCATCTCTTTTAGCATCCCCACGATCCTTATGACGTTCCCCAAAGAAGGAACTGGGAACGAGTCTGATCAAACTGAACCACACTGATCCATGATTGGTTTACAGGTGATTTACACCAAGTCTCTCGCGCATTGCCTATAACTGTCGTGTAAGTCCGTTCATAGGCCCGAAGGCTATGCCATGGTGATGAGCCCCAATAAGGGCGAAACAGCTGTCCACGGCTACCAATGCCTGGGTGATATGGCTGTGGGCATGCGTGAAGTACTGGCCTGGCCGTTGGTTAGTTTATGTACGCCCCTTGTTTTAAGTCTGCCTCCTTACAATGTAAGCTTAACCTGAGGACACATGCGAATTTCTGGCTGTCGCTTTGTCTCTGTCAAAAAGTCGAAAAAATCAAAGGAGACAAAGCGACAGCAAGAGATACGTTTGCGTTCGCATGTTATGCAAGCACAGGCAGCAAGCTTCCCTCTTGAGAAGCGGGATAGACAAAAAGCGCCCCATGCGCACAAATCTTTCGAGGCTGGCTCGCGCCACTTTCAGCTCTGCGCTGCTTGATGGTTAGTGCTCATTGCGCTCATTACTCAGGCCTCAGGAGATGCAAAAAAGCAGAAAAACAAATGGAATCGAATCGATCCCCCCTTATCTTGTTTTGTGCTGTATACTATGTCCTTACCATGTCTCTCTCTTTTTTTCGCTGTTGGAAGTGGCTAGTGGATCCCGAAAGTACTTAACCGGGTCATTCAATAATGACACCCGTGCTTGTAATTTATAATCTCGCGTCCCGCTATCCCTTTCCATACATCCTATACAGTTTTTAAGGAAGAGGGGGTCCTGGAAACAATGTTGATGTTTCCCTGAGACACGTGGTTTTCAGAAAGCCGGCATGAAAGCCAGTAGTCTTAAAGGACCCTTGTTTATGGTCGCCAAAGCAGAAACTGACAGCGCGCGCATTTAAACAAAAGTTAATTGTTTGTTCCATTTTACGCAGTACATACCGGCCAGACTGAAGTAAGTTACAGAACCTGCGAACGAGTAAAAGGTAAGTTTTACCATTTCTATTCAAGCTACATACACAAGGTTGTAGATAACTGGGAGTTCAAATAACGCAACGAAGAAATAACAATAACTTAGAATTGAAGAGAGTTTTGAAGCGTCCTGCGTCAACTATAATCCTCAAGACTGTTCTTTCCTTTCGATTCATTCAACACTTACAAGCAGAAATAACATGTGCGCACTTATTACAATGTTTAACTCTTTGCCTTTAGCGAAATATGCTAAGCAATAGAAGAGCTAATTATGTTTATGGTTAAGAAAGCTATTTTTAAGAAGATTTTTAGTATAAACGACGTTTTACTTCAAAACTTACACCCCGACAGTACAGTGGAGTATTGTTTGGAGAATGAGTCATTGTAAATCGATCTCGAAATGAAATCTGCTTGCGAAAGATCGTCATTGTTTTAAAAATTCAGCAATCTTTTCTTCATACTTCGGAAAGCTTTATTCACGGCTGGAATGAATGTTAAAGAGTTCATTTGTGTCATTTAACGGAGGATGAATCAGCTACTTTAGCTACTTGAATCGAATCGCACACCAAGCAATCTGCCGCGGCTGACGAATACTTAGTTCCGCAAAAAATCCGAGCTATACCAACAATTCGGCAACAAAGAGAGCTTTACAAAGAGACGCAAACACGAATAGAACTTGTAAATTTAAATGGCCAATTTTTTCCTCACTTTCTTGATAAAATACCGAAACACTGCGGACAGAACATTTCAAAACAAGACGCTAACCGATTACTTAATCCCGTCAGCGCTAAAGTCACTCATATTCACCTTTTCTTGTCTTCGAGATCTGCGGTGTAAAAAAGAGAGTGAACCATTAAAACGAAAGCATTACAACATTAAGATATTAAGATAGATTTCTGATAACGAATTAAGCAAAAGGGTGAGAGATCGTTTCAGTTTTCTTTCTGAAAAGGTCGTGTCCTTGTAATCAAAGCTTTGCTGGGCTCCTTAAGTGCAATTAGATTGACAACAGTGGCTAAGAAAAACATAAATGAGAAAAACAAAACAAAACAAAAAACAACACCAATACAGTAACGTACCAATAACGAGCCACAAAGAAGATCGAATAGTTTTGCCTTACATTTGCGATTTTTTTTTGTCTCATCCGAGCCTGTTTCATATGACGAGGGTATTATACCTGGCCTTATACCTTTCATCAGAGGATAAGATGAAATGAGGTGAACGCAGTTTCTTACATCTTCTTTTTTTGTCCTATCCGAGTACAAGGCACTAAACACAAACGCATGCGCACGACAAAAACGCGCATAAACTTTGAGAATCTCTTTGGGTATTTTTGACGAAGTACAATTCGGACTGAACGATGCCAATGAAACGATTACAGTCAAACTCCGTTAACACGGACACTGAGGGGGCCATAGAAAGTGTCCGTATTAAGCGGGCGGCTTTAGAGAAAATGTAAGGGCTTTTTTTCCCCGTGGACTAATCTTGATATGCGACGATTTCGTTGGAAAAAAAAACAAAACAAAAAAAAAAAACGATGATTTGATGGAAAACAAGCGACGAAAGCGACGCCCTCAAAGGTTCAGCACCAGGTTCAGCAAGGCTGTAACTAAGACTTGCATTTGTAAGCTCGATGAAGTGCCATGATTAACCATAAGAGAATATGGGCGGCTTCTGGCTGCGTCTGTTTTTGCGTTCGCCTTTGCTCTTTTAGGTAACTTGTCGACATACGCGCTACAACGTTATATCGAGAGAACTCGAGAACTCCTGTCACGCCTATAGCTTTAGTCTAGAAACCAAACATGATTTATCTCAAGTTACTAGCTACAATAAGAATAGATAAATTGGGAAAGAAATAATTACATGCACCTTGTTTCAAAATGGTGGGAAATTTAGCTTTGGCCCTTGATGTGTCGTCGTTTCAAGGTAAAAGTGCTTTTGAAATCTGCGGATGTAACCAAGACAATAAGAGCCAATTAATTGTGACCATTTTAGAAAAAAGATGTACTAAACGTTGTAGATTGTAAGCCTAAGTATTTACACTTCAAATTCGGTGCAATAATCTTAATTTTAAAGAGACTGTAGTAAAAGCGCTCTTACTCCATAGAAACATTTCGAATAATAAACTCGTCTGGTAAATCGTCTGGTTTTTTTTTATCATAAACCTGAATGCAAGCGATAACGAGCTGATCGGGTAGCTAAGAACGATAATTTCGGCGAATTCTAATGGGGACATGCCTGGGCAGTGCTTACAACTGCTAGTTTCTCTTCTACACAATGGGCCACATCAGAAGTGACAGTGAAAACAGCACAGCATTCTGCAGAAATAAAAAAAAAATACTGAAATAAATAATAGTCTACTCAGTGCGCAGTGGTAGGAGAAACCCTTTTTGTAGAATAGACAAAGAGCACTTTCACAAAAAAAGACAAACAAACAAAACAAAACTGGCGGAAATAGGCTATTTGGAAGCAGTTGCATATCTGTTCTATAACGCCACAACCTGACTCAGATTTAAAAAAATTGCCACAGGTGGTTAATTAGCGCATGCGTAAACAAAATTTCCGTACTAGGATTTAAGGGTGTGCAAAAATTGGTTGGAATTTTTTTATATGAAAATTAGTATGTTTTTGGTTTTACCCGCGGTTGTGACAATGGAATATCAAATTTCCCGCGCTTATACGTGTCTGCAAAAGAAGGTGTTCTGTCGTTGTTAAAATATTTATATTATACTTATATTTATCACAATCTCTGGTCAAAGGCAAAGGATAATCTGTAAAGGAGTCCTAAACCCCATATAAAACCAGATCACCTATGAACTAATGTAGATACTTAATAAAAAAAACAAATTAAAAGTCACTAAGGAATTTCTTAACTTTGACTTGAAAATATTTAAATTATCAGAGCAACGCATATCTATAGGTAGTTGATTCCACATGTCAGTTATTTGATGGGGAAAACTATACCTCAAGACATTAGTTCTGTTTAACTAATGTAGAACATAAAAATAATAAATTCGAAGAATAAATTAAGATATGACTCAATTTAAAAATCACTAAGAAATTTCTTAACTCCAGACTTGAAAATAATTACATTATCAGAGCAACGAATATCTAAAGGTAGCTGATTCCATATGTCAGTTATTCGATGGAAAAAACTATACTTCAGGACATTAGTTCTGGCAAATTTCTTCGTTACAGTTAAAAAGTCCTTGGACCTTAGTCAGTGAAAAGCGGTCAGCCTCTGAGTGGAAATCTATAATTTTGCTGACGTCAATATTAATGTTGCCGTTACGTACTTTATATGAGAATGTCACATCAGTCAGTAATCTTCTCTTGTGCAATGACATGAGGTTTAACCTCTTCAAATGAATGTCATAGGGATCATTTTGTTGCTCGTCTCTGTACCCTTTCCAGTTTATCAATATTTCTTTTTGTATACGGGGACCACACCACCGAACAGTATTCCAGGTTCGAGCGAACCAGAGAGCAGTAATATAAGGAGTACGCAACGTCGTAGGGTCATCCAGACGTCTTACAAGTTCTTTTAATTAAGCCAAGCACTCTGTTGGCCTTGGATACAACATAATCAATGTGTGGGTTCCATGGTAAGTGTTGATTAGTAAAAATCCCTAACTCTTTAAACTCTTCGACCTCTTTCGGTCCAGAATTATCCAGGAAAAAACTAGAAATGAGTGGTCCAGTCTTCTTAGTCATTTTCATTATTTTGCATTTCTTAACATTAAAGCTCATGAAATTCCGAACACTCCACTGATGTAGATTATCCAGATCTTGCTGAAAGAAATCAAGATCACCAACCGTGTCAATGATTCTGGAACATTTGCAGTCATCTGCATAAAGGCAATAGTACTGCCAGGAAGAACAACTTCAGGTATAACAAAATAACTAGAAAGTAACGAGTACATAAAATATAAAAAGCTCACAACAATTGCAATCTCTTAGGCGTTTTTCATTTATCAAAAACCTCTTACCCCTTTACACAGTCGTACTTTGGGGAAACCAATACTTTGAGGTACTCGTAACACAAATTGCACGCATTTAATCGACTTCTCTGTGACCTATCTCTGGGAGTGAGATGTTTTCTCTTCTTTAAATGTAATGCCCAAAACAAGCTGCATCAAGTACGTGCGACGTCTAGAAAACCTTGTTAAGCCGAGGATGCGGTTCTCTTCGTCCATGATATTTTGCCAACAGACTTGAGAACCTCAGCCTAGGAACTCAGTTCTATTGTTCGGCAGTTTGCAGCATTCCTCGGTTAACAATAGTAACAAAGTCCACTTCTGTTTATACCGTCGGACTACGGTTGTGAAAAGCCCAGTTTCAGAAACTGCATTGTTCCAAAACTTTTCCAAACAACTAATGAAAAGACTGACCAATATTATATTTTCAAGTACATTAATAGAAAGGCGTCTGGATGCAAAATGGCGAAAATTTGTTCAAAAATATGTTTGGGTTAAGTTATAAATAAAATATTCCAAATATGTTTGGTAATATTCCTTGCTGTATTAGAGTCTGTAGTGATCAAACTATTAGCTGAACGCAGTTCAACTTCAGAAAAGTATTGGAGATCTACCAGTCGGCCAAAGACTAAGAATATTTTATTCAGTTAATGTTTAACTATGAAAACTTGAAAAAGAAATCATTCTGGCCTGGATAGGAAATTGAAAAGACTGTCAAGATTTTTCCAAATATGGCACCTCTGAAAAGGAGACTGCGTGGGATGTACGTTTCGGAATGTAATTTCCATAGCAACATTGGCTTCTCAGAGAACAATAAAGTTAGTATATGAACAATAGGCGCTTTATGGTAAAGTATTTAAGTTATGCCAGTGATGTTATTATGGCACAATAAATGGCCAATCCACGTTTGTTTTTAGGGGATAATTTCCGTTGTGGGAGGAATACAGTAGTTTGTCAGCAGCAAGATGTAGTCCTTCTCGCTAAAAAGTTCCGATGAAGGAACTTATTAATCTCCAACATATACGAACTCAAGTTGATCCTTTTGCGAAATGTGATAGAACTGTTTGTTGTTAGATTGGCATTGAAAGGCCTGCGTGTTCTAACTAGACAACTGGGTCATGATTGTTTTCATAGCATTGCGTACTACAAGTCGCAGGAACTTCGTAACGGATAGCAAGCGGAACTCTACTACAACACAACACGAGGTACGAACGTAAAGTAACTCTTTTCATCCCATTATCTTAGGTCATTGCTCTGTTTAAACTATGGTTTTCAGCCAAACGTGGCTATCGACTAGTTTAGCAATTCATAGACAACAGAATTACAAATTACTCTATATTACTTTACGGTCATTAATGTTATTAGTTTAGATTTCACTGAAGGCAGTGTTATTTTTACGATTGTGCGCAGTTAAGTTAAAGTAACTTCGATATGTTTTTTATTCACGCTTGCACGAAATTCATGTCTTAGGAAGTCAATTTTAGCTCAGTACAGGCATATGAAACTGATGTGATATTGCTCTTTTGTTTAAAGTTCTTTAAAAAGATCACAACAAAAACGTCTTGTTTCCTCGTCAGTCTTGTTTGTCGCCAAGTTTTTTTTGACCACGTGATAGGTCAATAAATATTTTCTAGACAAAGCTCACGTCGATAAGGTGAAAAATATGACTACGTTTTTTATCAAGTTTCCGGGAAAATAAAATTTGTATCTTTTTTAGGGAAAACTAGAGGGAAAAAAAATTCAGATAGGTAGAAGGCATTGTACGACACTTCCGTTTTGAAACGTTATTCTTAGACCGATCTTCGTTTGGAAAAGTTTGCTTTTTTTAGGGCACGAATCAACCCTAAGAATTTAGAACTCGAAGTAACAAGTCTTCTGCAAATTGATCCTGTGCTCAAGCAAGAAACAAGGCCTTACTCTCTTTATCTGCAGTTTCAAAACACAAACGCTTTTATTTGAAACAGTTCTTGGAAAATAAATCTTTGACAAGCGAAAGATCAAAACACTTGTTACAATACTACCACAACATCTCTGAAAACCTCTTAGAAAAACTTTGACAGTCCTGCTGGCGAAACGCGTTTTATTAGAGGGTTTTTGAAAGTAATAAATTGTAATAAGTTCCATAAACAGCACCAGACAAAAGAAAAAATCAACAACCTTTAGTGACGGAATCAAATGGTTACTTCAAGGTTTTTATCATGGAGTTAACTTTTTACAACACCTTGAAGCACCAAAACCTTACAGCGGTATGCCGGGTATAACTTATACCCTTAAAATGAGTCATCGCAATGGTAAATGGTCTCTCTCCGTTATATAGGCACTTCCGACCTTTGAGGCACTTTTCACGCTAGTCCAATTATACTTCCGGACACGGAACAGCATTTTTTAAACGACGAAAAATTCACAGTAAAATAGAAATTGTGGTATACGAGTCAGCGCAAAATTTTATACTGATTAGCTTTCAGAGCGAACGGAATTTAGCGAAACTTCAGGATATAGACTGTCTTGCATCGAATCAAAGGGGAACTTTCCAGAGAAAATCTCTAGAAGAGAAGTTTCATATTAAGTTCCTTCAATCTTTTCTTACTTGATGTGAAAGTTTCTAGAGACAACTGCAACTGACTAACGAAAGCTTTTTCCCGGAAGACGTTTTGTATTTAGTTAGTTTTCTTACTTGATACTATGAAAGTTCCCACAGACAACTGCAAATGGCTAACGAAAGCCTTCTATTTTTCGTTTCTTTCCATTATTAAACAACACAAAAATTAGAACTGCGCCACAACTGTAACACAGACGGGTTAAATAGTGAAAAAAGATTCCCTTTTAATGTAATTTCGTCGAACGTCTCATTACAAGAGTTTCCAAATACAAAGTTGAAAATCTTTTAATAGAACTAATGCAAACAGGGGTCGTCACGTCACGCAAAGCTCCTCCCCTACTCCTCCCCTAGAAGGGAGGAGCGTTGACCCAGAAGATTTCAGAAAAAGGAGTCAAGGCTTATAGTGTGTGCCAGTTTTCAACATACGACTAATAAATTACTGTACTTTAATAGCATTTGCATCCAGAAATTAAGGCTCTGAAAGAAAGACGTTCAAACAACATTTCAGACAGAAAGGGGAGACGGCTGCGACCCCTCGCAGCTTCCCCCTCCGCTTAATCTGCTCATTGAAACTACACATGAATACAATTTATTTACAGACAGTTTATCTGTTATTTTATAATTTCACTGATACTGTCATTAAGGTTTTAAGAAGCCGGGAACTTAGGGAACTTAGCCAATCACAAACTGAACAAATTCTCTCATGGCTGTTGCGTTTTGCTCTTTTTCAAACTTGGTGTGCCGCCATTATTTTTTTAGTTAGTTACTAGTTAGTTCACAGGTTTTTAGCTGCAAATGACAGCTGTGACGTGCAACACAGTAGAGACATATTCGTAAGGTAGTTGCGTTTGACAGTGTCAGGAGAGGATCGACTGGTTTTTTTTTACTTTTTCTGTGTTTTGACATCAGCTCAATAGCAATTTAAAATTCTATAACTATTTCGGAAGGAACTGGGAATAGTTGTTTTAAACAATTCGGCTAAGGCAGTTTCACTTTTAAGATGAATATAGTACAACACTGTCAACTACCAGTAGAAGGAAGGATCAACTGCATGAAAAGACACTACTAAATGTTTATAATGAGAAAAGTAGGACACACTCTTTTTTGATGAAAAAGTATCTACTAAGTATTTGTAAAAGAAATCCCAGCTGTCTCGTGACCATGCAGTCACGCGAGACAAGAATTTATGCGCTACAATCAAACCACGTAATGAGTGGATGCCACTATTTTGGAAGTCATTTTGCTCTAATATTCCCTTCAAAGTAAAAAAACATCAAAATTTATCCTTAATAATGATCAAGGATTTGCTAACCTTGATGAAGTCAACTATGGCCTACATTAAAATAGACGAAGTTTTCCTTTTTTCTCTAAAAAACGTATTTTCCCTTAAATGAGGTTTTATAAAAAGTCCACATTATCTTTCTAAAGTAAGGATTGATATAACGAAGATTTTTTTTAAAACAAAGCAGGTACTGTAAGGTAGTCATAAAACCTAGCCCTGCAATCACGGCGGGTAAATTTCAAATGAACTGAGGGTCTCCAATAGGGTTCTTCAATCCCTATCCCGACCCATAAGTTCGTGCAATCCCGTAAATCCCGAGGGTTATTTCGGGCTTTCTAACTCGCGCGCATACTTTCAACCCCGAATCTTGCCCGATTTTGCTTTAAATTCTCGAATCCCGAGCTTCAAATTAGGGAAATCCCGGATCCTGAGAGCCTATTGGGGATCCCCTGAACTGACATGGAGTTGACACGTTTAGGACAGACTAATTGTCTAATACATTACATACCGTAAATCTTCTATTAAGCCCCCCCCCCCAACCCCCCTCAAATAAGCCCCCTCCCCCTTATTCTTAAATAATAGAGTGTATTAATTAATCACAACTGTAACACTTCGTTATGGTTTATTCACGTGATGGAAGTTCAGATTTAATTTTGATCTTTGTCTGCATGACCGCCAACTTCGTGTCACGGTGCCTTGGCTTTATATCATTTTCGCTAAACTGAATAAGCACTCCCTCTCTATTAAGCCCCTCCTCAAACTTGCTTGAAATAAATAAGCCCTACCCAGGAGGGTTCAATAGAGGATTTACGGTAAATCGTTTGTTCATATGTTTGTTTTTTTCGCTCTCTTTTATTTTTTTTAACAAAAAAATGATATCTACCACCAAAGTCATGCGATTGCCATGTCTTCTGTTGTATGATCTAAGTACACTTAGACAAAAGTTTGCTCCTAAAACGTTCTGCACAAGTTCTGCAATTGAAAAAGAATGTGAAAATCAAATTAATCATATAACTTAATTTTTTACCTTTTGGTAGATTACTTTGAACATGTTGAAGAATCTACGATAAAATTTTTTCTTGATAATCTTTTCCTCAGCATTGTCTTACATTGACTCTGAAAAGCCTTGTGGGGACGAGCCAATAAAATATGTATTTATGTATGTACATTACTTCTTCTTTATCGTTTCCAATACTGGTCGTCCTTTTTTTTTTAACACACTGAGTCTAGCTGCGGAGCACTCGTTCTCGATAGCCTGTGTAGACTGAGGGGAGGGGGGCGGCTCAACGCGAGTCTCTATGAGTGACTGATAGAGTCTCGTAAGGTCGTTCTAACTTTTGAGTCTGTTGATGAAATCTGATATTGTGACCATTCAAATAAAACTTCTTCAGTAGTACTTTCACATGGTACTATTTATTCAGTATGTTGTTCTAACTTTTGAGTCTGGGTGAAATCCTATGGTGTGACCATTCAAATGAAACCTCTTCAGCAGTACTTTCAAATGGTACTATTTATTTAGTATGCTGTTCTAACTTTTGAGTCTGTGGATGAAATCCTGTGGTGTGACCATTCAAATGAAACCTCTTCAGCAGTACTTTCACATGGTACTATTTCTTTTTCAGCATTTTACCACACGAAATTTGGAAATTTTGTTGAATTTTTACTCAGGCCACTTGTGTGAGTGAAAGGGAAGATTGAAGAGGTATCAAAAGACAAACAGGAAAACAGAACAGTCTTCTTATTATAGAGGTTTAAAGTTTAGCCTCTAAAAACAAAACTAAGTAAATTACTCTGACCAATCGTCACGCTGAAATCAATGAAATAATTACATCTTAATGGCAACACACCATAGGTACAAACAGCGCGCGGGGGGCTGCCAAGCGCGGGAAAGAGCAACTGCGCACTTGGAAGCGGTCGGACAGACAGAAATTTGCAAAGCTGACTAAAGTACTTCAAAGTTATTATCGTTGCAATCTTCACTCTTGCCTCATTACCGATAAGTAAGCACTTCTAAATGATATTTGTTTGAAAATTAAAGTGCAGACTTGTCGGCGCGATATGTCTCAAGCGTTTGACCGCTGTGTACCTTCGAGCAAGCCACGATAATAGATAGGTCGTTGGAGCTAATTCTGACTGGTTGAAAAAATGAGGCGAGGTTTCTCGTCCAATGAAAAGAGCGCACTTTCGACATTTGATAGAAAATATTCCAATGCAATGGTAGTCATTTAAGTAATACACAAACCACTAAACAAGGCGAGGAAAAACAGATCGCTGATATTCAAAATCTCCTTGAAAGGTTGGCTGGTGGTGGGGTTAGGTCGGCGAAATTTCTTCCCGTTTTCAGAGCAGAATGTTGATAAGGGTTCTCAGACCTAATCGTTTTAACTCAGGCCCTTTTTATACCAAAAATAATAAATAAATCATAAATATACAGGTAAATAAATAAAAGATTGTAAATAATATTAAAACATCCGCATCAAATATAGACTAAAAACATACTGTTTTTAACTTGTTTATGTAAATCTATACACGTGTTTTTCAAAGCTATAGTATAGTTAGCTCAGATTTCTCAAATGCCAAAATAGCAAACATACCCCTTCAGACGCTATTGATTGGACTGATACCAGGCAAAATTCAACCGCCTATAAGGAGTGCCAAAGAGCTAAAGTTTGTAGAATGTTAGAAGAGATGTAGCGCGTATCCACGCACAACTGAAACGCCGCAGGAGTTCCATCCACACAAGCAACAGGTGAATAACAGTCCAAATCGGTATTGAAGAGTCTCTTTGGGAATTAGCTGTGTGCAAAAATCGGAACTCCGGTGGCGCTACAGAGTAAAAATGCATCTTAGATTCTTCAAATAGCTATAATACTGACCTCTCGCGATAAAAGTGGTAGAGGCCGAGGAGTGGGTACAAGAATCCAAAATATGCACAGTTGATCTGCAAATCCTCTAAAGCCGCATTGCTCTATCAAATTATTAAAGAGTTTCAGGAAATACCTGTCTTTAGTAAGTCAGTGGTTTCTAGAATGCCTCTTTGCGTTTGGTTTTTATCCTATGCTTAACTCGACTCCCAAGTTCAAAACTGATCAAAACCTGATCCGAGAGCATAGTGGCAATGAACAGCTTAATTGTTATCATCTGTATGAACTAAGCTCAAACGATTACATTTCGCTCTTAAAAAATATACAATAGGCAGCATTACAGGAAACCAATTTGGATTTGAATGTTAACACTTTAACGGTGAACTTGATCAGTGTCAGGCCGCAATTATTTCCATAGGTGCCGCCCTTGCACCCTTCCCGGGCGGGGAAGGACCTCAGTCTCCGAGGGATCCGCGTGACTGTATTTTCCCCGGTACCAAGGCAATGTTGTGAAAGAGAAAGACAAATTGTCGTCATTTTATTTCAAAAGGTCTAAACAGCAGCCTATAACCCTAGTCTAAAGTGTCACGAAACAGTAGTAGATTGCGCACAGAAATCAACTACCTCTTGTATGAGATTAAATTCTTTTTGGCCCCCGTTAACTCGCAAGGACATTTGCACACACTTTTGTCCCCTTCAGGGACTTGCCACCCTCATTTTTTTTGGTGGGGGGTGGTGGGGGGGGGGGGGGGGCACCACAGGAAAATAATAAGGCATGAAGTGTCAGAAGAATCGTCAACGCACAACAAAATAAAAATTAAAGAGGTAGTTTTAGACTACCGTAGAAACTAATCGACAATGATAAAAAAAAACTGTCAACATACGTGGCTAGTACTTGGAAACTCTATCGCTGTTATAATAGTTTGCGGGTTTGCTTGCGCTTTATGATCAAAGTCCACTTGATAGGATTTCACCCGCAGAGTTTAAGGGTCACTGAGCGGAGTGCATAATGATATAATCTAGAGGAATTTCTAGCATTGAGATCAGCTACCTCAAAGAATCACATGTATTATAGTCTAGAATTTTCCAAAGGAAAGCCTAAGACTCTTTCACAAACTGTTCTTATCCCGCACTTTAACTTGGAGTGCTCTCTGCAGAAGGCCTTTTACTTTTTATTGAATTCTGAACAGGAGAATTCCCCGGGGAGAATTCCGCATTGTGCGGTTTGATAGTGTGTCCATCGTGACAGTTAAGTTGCTCAAGTTCGCCTGCTGCCTTTTCTGACACCATACTCTATCTTGCTATTTGCTCGTGAGCTCAATTTCACCGGTACAAGAAAACCTTACTTTTCGGAAAACCTTACCGCATTTATAAGCCACGGAGAAGATCATCGAAAGATCAAGAAGGCGGGGAGAGAGGCGGGGCTGTGGTTTAAGAGAACAACAGCTGATGTAATCCTTTCAATACGGATTGCTGGTTTTCAGTGTCACGCCATTCAAAATAGATCAAAATAAAAAGCAAAACCCCGTAGATAAAGTCCAGAATCTGGGAAATGAAAGGAGGTAAATATGCAAAGACCCACGCCAAGATTCAGGTCAGAGGAATATTTCGTATACGAGATAGCCGAAGAAAGGTTTTACCCAAATTTATAGAGATTTGTATGGAGACGCCATGCAGGTGCCCACCTGGATGGGCTCCAACATGGAGGACGGAAACCAACAGAAACATCTGTTACCGAGTTTTGCTACAAAAGCGTGAAATTATTCTTCGAGGAACTTATAGACATTAAAGGGATACGTTTTATAATACATGAACTGTTTAGATAGCAAAATTCCTTGAAATAAGTTATTTTTTTAATCTACATGACAACTCTCTTGGCCGTCATTTAAATGCCGCGTCACGCAAAATCTTAGAAACTCAAGCGTACTCTATCACAGAACCAAGAACCCTTTTGAAGCGAAAATTGTATGAAAATTAGTTTTCGGCTGCTCTAATACGTCGTGAAAGTAAAATCTCGGTAGGATCGATAGTTTTGTAGTTTGAATTTTAGTGACGTCATGTGAAAACCAACAATATATTTTGAGTTGCAAAATTTCTTTAAATAGTGAAAAATTCAGCTGTAACCAACACATATTAACGGCGCAAGTATTTCATATATGACCGTTGTGACGAATGAAAACTGAAGTGTATTATGTTACAAGAGAAACATATTTTAATTCGTGAGGCTCCCTTAGTATCACATGGTAGTCAATTAGCGATGTTGACCATTTCAAAAATAACTTTGAGCTCTTGTATTGCTTTTGCGACTGTCAAGTTACAGTTAAAGTGTTAAAATGAATCATCTGTTATCTTATTGCGTTTCCATACTTTATATTTTGGAACAGATTTCCTTTCAAAAGTTTTTCTCTAATAACCTCATTGTAGTTGAAGAGAGCCTACATCCAAGACACCCTAAATCACTGGAAAATTAAATAACGATCGAATGTAAGTACCATGAGAAAGCCCTGCTTTAGAGGTTACGCCATTAGCTACCACGGGCTGTGTTTAAAAGACTCAAAACTACGAGCTACCGGCCGGCATCGATCGTCTCTGAACGCAGTGTAAGCTTTGCCAATGCATAAACAAAACATCCTGACCTGCCCAGATTTTTGTGGTATTTATGTTTCCTTATTTTTGTACTTGGTAAACCCTATACTCACTTTAGGGCCAAAATGGGTGAAGGGGGTCGCCGCACTGAGCCGGGGGGTACTCGCCACTTTTGATCCCGGAGATAGGATTCAAAGGGCGTTGATAATTAGTCTCATAATATTATCAGCTCTTGCACAGTAAAAATGTAATTTAGAAGCTCGTCTAGAGGGAATCTGAATGGTAGATCAGTTAGCACACTATATTGAAATTTTCACACGATTGCTGCAAAAGGAAGGAAGACCTTATCTTGACCGATATTAAACACACATTCACTTAATTAACCTCCCTTGCGTTTGAACGGTTTCGTCCAGTAGTGAACAGAAAAATAATTTTGTTGAAGGAGTATCGCCTTAGACCTCACAAGAAGAAAAAGCGATAAAACGACCAAACCTAATAAAGCATTTTTAAGCAAAATGATGGCAGTATGAGCTGAAGAAACACTTTACGATTTTATTTCTCCACTCCTCCAGCGCAAAGAAGTGATACGAACGAAATTTACTTATAAGATCTGTTCGCCTATATTTTATCTGTTAGATACGCTGTAATTTTAGTCAAGTGCTTTTCTGCGGTACTGTTTGATTTCAAAATTTCTTCCAAATATAGTGCACATTCTAGACAATATAATGAAGAAAATGAGAACGACGCTTCGCATCTGTGACACATGTTCTTACATTTCAAAATTCATAGGAGCACTAGACAGTATTAAATTTTGTAGCTCTGTTAACCCACCGGGGTAGATATCAAAGCCATTAACAAAATCACGAAAAGTAGTCTCGCGATACCGGCTGCAGTCTTTTTTTATTCACGACCAGTATTTTAAGTTGTCGGTATAATTACAATTGTGCATATCGTTTACTCCAGACATGACTGCAGACCGTTAGAAAATCATGTAAGCTTTTGGACTGCCCAAACAATATCAGCTCCAATGAAAAATAAATTATTATTTCTCAGTTGGCAACATTCTCCGACTGGGGACTGCTCGAAGGATTTAGGAGAAAAAGAAACAAACTTTTCAATGTTTACAAGACTTCAGCTCCGGGATCAGGATCGCGAAGATCTGTTGTTGTTTAACCGTGTTTTAATTAATCAACTTTGATTTCCTGTAAGGCAAACTTGGGTTAACTGTTCTGCAGTGACTTTCTGTTGACGGAAAATGCGTTTAAACACCCAACAAAACATATCACACATAAAGCCAAAATAATTGAAGGTTGAAAGACCTTTAATGGTTTACGCCGTTTAACTATTTGTCCGTGAAATCAGCTTTAGTCCAAGTCAGACATAGAAATATCTTTAAGTAGCTCGCTTTTTAGCCCGAGGCGAACGGAATTCTTGAAGAGAAAAATCGACCCCTCGTGTAGGCTTTCTTGGCTCACACAATCAAAAATTTATGAAGGAAGATCGTTTAAATAGGCATACACTAAACATCGTGTCTCAAACGGATGCTGTCATGAATTGTCTGACACACTCTTGGGGGCGAAACATATTCGTGACAACAAAATCGTGATACTGAAATCTCTGCACAGCTTTAGGAAAACAAGCACGATATAGTCAACATATACACAACATATACGGTTCAGCTTCAATTTTAACGAAGGCAAACCCATCTCAACTGTAAAGCAATAAATATTTATCTAAGGTTTACATCGTGGTCATCAAAAGCGAAAAAACCGAGACAGAAGCTAAGAATTGAATTTTACAGACAGCTCAAGTCCATTTTAATATAAATTGCCGGATAGTTAATGTTATTATATTATGTATCGGCATGTGCAAAGGTACTATTCACTTCTTACATTCTGTATTGGCTATTTTTCACAAATTACAATATTTCTATTGCGCCTACTTTTGTAGGCAGTTGAGGGTTTTATTTTACGCGGTGAATCCAGTGCCAAAACACACGATCCACCGCGATAATTTTTGATGTCAAAATCTGTGACCGCGGTCGTCAGTTGCTTCCGGTTCACTGCACTTTTGAAAAAATCTTTAAACCGCTCTTGTGAAGGTTTTAAGTTGCAGTCGTTCGCGGAAAAATCACCCCAGCGCAAATTTTGTTGTCGAGGATCGCGCCAAGAATTCGTCTCATGGCAATTGTTAACATTTGCAAATAAAACGGCCCGCGTTTCTTTTGTCAAAGCAAGCAGAAAGCGCCAAGTCTTAAAGCCAGCATCCGGACTAACGCCCTTGTCAGCCGTCACCTCTTCGCTTCATATCCGCTCCGAAAGATTTTCTTTCATTGAAGATTATCGTAAAATTCTAAGCTCCAAACTGAACTTGAAAGAGCAAATTTTTGGCTTATTGTTTCCCATTTGTACCCTTGTTATGAATATTCCCTAGTCTGCTGTATAAATGCAAATTTGAGCACGTACAAAAAGTCAATTTGTGTTTTATCGAAGCTTGTTTAGGGCATCTGTTCTCCTACTTAAGACCTTTCTAGGGTAGTTTTATTTTGCTTCCTCGCTTTTAAGCCAGCTTTCTACCTACTGAACTTGCATTAACTGTTTGTTTGGCTCCAGGAGCCGATTGAACTTTTGTGCAAATTCTTAAACACACATTTCCCTTGTAGGGCCCATTACTCAAGTGTGACCGGCTAATCATAGGCGATCGAACGGCACTGAAGGGCAAAAGGAAACCCATCGAGTACAACAGCACACATTTTGATTTTCTTGTAAAAACCAGCATTTATTTCGCCACAAGCAGAAGCATGAAATGCGGGAATCCAGTCCAAAGCAAAGCTAAAAGAATGCATTTTCTACTTTTTTTTTAGCTAAAGGACGTTTTCAAAACCTATCATCTCTATTCTTTTATTATTTACATGAAGATTGATAGACGATAAATCAGTTTCTTTTGGCAAGAACTCACCTAAAAGGGAGGGACGCGATAAATTAGGACTTGAAGCAAAGTGACAGTAAGGATCTGATTTCTTAACAGCGTGTCAGCTGTGCGTTCAAACAAAACAGTTAACAGGTTTTTTTCTCGACATTAAAATAGAAAAATTGTAATGCACCAAAACAAAGAACAATTCTGCGAGAAATAAAATATCATCACATTTTTAAGCAAATGTGCGTCAATTGCTTCGTGATTTTTACACTAATAATCCGAGTAAAATTTTAACTCGTGCGACCGGGAACACGTTAACTCTCGTGACATTGCCATAGCGTGTTGAACTCTTTAAAGCTCCTAAAATTTAGAAGCAAAACAAAGTTCGAGAAAGATTCTTGTAAGCGTTCCTATTGCTGCATAAAGCAACAAATCAAATTAACTGACGCTCCATAGGAGCTAATTTATCAAACATGAACCCTATCTCCTATCTTAGCAGTCTCTTACTTCCAAACGAGCGTGTGAAGACGCGAGGAAGAGCTCTGCGCGCTCGAGCAAGGAATAGGAATCAGAGGAATAGGTCGACCACTGCTTCCACTGACCTCTACCGAATCGCCAAATGAGAAAGGATAACTGCCGTTCTCTGGTTGGTTTCTTTGGTGCAGAGCCGAGGGAGCGACCTGATTCGGCGGGTAAGAAGAAGGTAGCTTCTGCAGCTGTTCCATGAACTCCGTGTAGCTGGATGAGATCGGGCTATTTTCAGGGTTATTCGACACGAACTTAGAGGCGCCACCGTGTGTTTGTGTGTAACCATGCGATGTGTAAGTGACGCTGGGAGGAGAAGGCAACTGCAGGGGCTGTGTGTACGAATGCAAATATTGATCGAACTCTGTCGTGTCCACCATTAGATCTGTGGTCAGGTCGCTCATTTCGACGTGGAAATCGATCCCGTTGCTACTGTTAGTAGTGGGAACACTAACACCATTTGGTTCTGTTTTCTTTAGTGGAAAGCTGGACTGAGGGGCGCTGATCTCTGGTTCCGGGACGCTTGTCTCGGAGAACTTCAATCCACCTTCAACCTTTACTGTTGCAGTCGGGGTTGTCGGCGGAGAGGTAGCCGAACTGTTAGATTCAGGGCTACTTGCTTCTTCGCTTAAGCTGCTCTCGGGGCTCGCACAGTTGCTGTCTTGGCAGCCGGATTTTGACACCATTTGCCCGTCACCTTTGAGCACTTTTAACAGATCGTCAGCTGAGATAGTTGCCTCTGGCTGTTCCCCTCCACCGTTACCTTTCTGCTTCTTTCTTCTCGGTTGATATTTATAATCGGGATGCTCTCTCTTATGTTTCAACCGCAGTCGTTCGGCCTCCTCGATAAAGGGTTTCTTTTCGGCATCATTCAGCAGTTTCCAAAGTTTTCCAAGTGTCTTACTCAATTCTGCGTTGTGAAGATGTGGGTACTGATCGGCCAGTTTTCTTCTGGCTGCTTGCGCCCAAACCATAAAGGCGTTCATCGGTCTTTTAACATGCGGTTTATGCTTGTGCCCGCCGTTGACTCTCACAGGCAGAGGAATTAAAGACCAGTCGTATCCATCCAGAACATGATTTACCGCAGAGGCGATTGCGCTGCTTAAGTCCATATTCTTGGGTTGAGCGAGTTCCGTTTCTTTCTTGGCGAGTTCAGCTTTAGTTTGTTCAGTCATTCTTGTTGAGTAACCGCAAGCAGTCCTGTCCTAAACACCGTCAAGTTAAAGATGAAAATTTCCTCAAGCAGAAAAATCGAACTTCGTGCCAATTCGTAAATTGGCGTATGGTTATTCAAAACACAGATATAATAATATCCTGGCCAATCGAGCGAGACGGTGTATTATATTTCCTTGGGTTGTGATTGGTGGAATCATAAACCGCAACCAATCATTGGGCGGATGTTGAGGACATAAACACCCGGGATATGTAGGTGTGTTAAAACCACTCACTAAGTCCCCGTGATTGGTCAAAAGTCACGCGCCAAGTTGGAAGAACTTGCTATTTACGTAACACCCCGTACGAAAAAAATTTTCACAGAATAGATCATTTCCTTTTCACAGTGTGCAATCACAGTTCCCGCGCGCATCGCACCTACAAATCCGTGAAAGTTTACAAACTGTTTTGTGCGTGTTTACTATTATTATCGCCGAAGCGTCATTCTGTTGACAGATTTGCCGCGAGTCGAACTTTCGCTGGCACGATACGACGCGATCGGTGTTAAAACAGTATCGAGTTTAGCCGATTTATTTACAGTTGCCAAGAGTAGTGTAATAGGCGCGCCCCTCCGCGATGTGTACATCAGAGAAAGAAATTTCTTCGGGATAATGCTTTCGCGTAGGAGCGCACAGGACAAAAGGATATGCGTGAGGGAAATAAATAAATTTCAAAAAAAGGAGTTGGAAAAATCGCAGGAAAATAACAGGAAGGGCGAGCAGAGGTGGAACAAATGCCGTACGCGTTAGTATTGTAACGAAGTACAGTGTAAGAACGTAAGAGATAAATGAAAAGTGGCCATTTCAAGCAGGATAATTATTTATATCAGTAGTGTCAGAGTTAAGTCCAAAGCTGTAGTTTTTTAACCCTTCTTAGATGGAAGTTGATAAGAGCCTGGCGGCCAATACGCTTTGAGTTTACTTAAAAGGTCAGCACCGTCTACCCAGCTTGAGATTGGTCTGAATTTATGTCCTCCCTATTCTATCAACGCGTCAATTTGACGTTTGGACTTTTAGATTTTACACAAAATGGGGTCACGAAATAGAAAGGGAGGCTTATCGAAGGACCAGCGCGTCACGTTTGAAGTTTTTTATGTAATGGTATCCACAGCGACAACAGTGACATTTCGGATGCTTATTTGCATTTCTTTCTTTCACATTTAACCAAACAATTGAGAAATGCCTCATGTTGTTTCCCGAGGTCATACCAAGACTAGACGGGAAATAATTGAACTTGATAACAATATCTCGAACTCCCAGCAGCAAAAAATATGATCGAGAGATAGCGCTTTTTGCAAGAGATAAATCAAGAACGATAAGAGATAACAAGCTAACATCACGGGAATACTAAAAACTTATGCAACATCTCAATATCCCGGTGCGCGCGAAATATTGTCACATTACCGCTTGCTGTGTTTTCTCCAAACAAGCGGCGAGAGCCACCGCTAATGACAAAGGCTAATGATACAACTTCCGAAACATTATACACCAAGTCTGAGACGTAACAGTTATAGCCACGGCAAGTCCTGGCCGGCAGCATGTTGCGGTCTAAAGCGAATATCTGCTCTCTGCTTGAATGCTAAAGGCAATTCTGTGAACATTACCAATCGGCAATTATCGGCGTTGTAGCCGCTATTTAAAATGTGAATAAACGTTTGCGGGTGCGTGAGGTCATGTTAATGTTGAACTAGGATGAACTTTTTCTCCCGAGTTAAAAATAAGATATCCTTTTTGGCTAGCTATCACTGCAGTCATGGGTAAGCCAATAACTGGAGACTTGATTTTTATTCATAAAATACACAGATAAATAAATAAATAAATAAATACTATAAAAACGAACGACATCGGGCTGTAGAGGACCAGTGCTGTTGGACTGACGCCAAGAAAAGTTGTTCTAAGTTCCTATAAAAAAAACTTGTATACAAACTGTTTCTAAACAAGGAAATTCTGGGTCAAATGATTTTTACACTTTTACCAGCTTTTGCCGTGAAACGTGCATGGGTTTTTACGTATTTCCGGTAAGGGACTTCGGGAAAGGGGAGTACTTCCGGTAAATTGCTACTAGGGATTAGTTCTGTCCCACTGGATGGAAAAATTGTGATATTTCCTCGGAAAAGCTGTTAGCAACCCTAGGGGATTAGAAAAAATCTACTTTGGAATTACAGTGTGGGTCAGAGAGGATGTTTCGATATTTGGGGCAGAAACACAGAGAGTTATCCCTTATGCTTTTCAAACAACCTGTTTTCACCCTTTCACCTCCAAAAGCGGCCAAAGTCAAAATTCGAAAAAAATTGCAAATTTCGTTAAGTAAAATTCTAAAAAAAAATAAGACGGCGGAGAATTACTTCAGAAGAGGTTTCATTTGAATGGTCACACCATAGGTTTTAGCCCACAGACGCAAAAGTTGGACCCACCTTACGAGATTTCATCATTGGCTCTGGGAGTGATAGGTTTAATCCTGCTCATGAAATGGTTTGAACGAAAATTCACAAACTTGACTCAGAAACATGAAAAAAAAAAAAAAAACATCGAGTAGCCGGAATGACTGTCGGCTATACCAACTCAAACGCTCGTTTTCAGTGGAATTTGATTTCGTAACAGTCTCGGCCGGCACTGAACACTTCACAATTAAAGATTTCCTCGACTCAAAAGAAATGTTATCAGCAGAATCACCTAAACAAATTATTTCTTGTCATTTAAACCGTTCATGTTTGAGCTTTTTGTCTACAGATTCATTAGTCTTCCTCCCAAGTTAAGATAGAGCTATCTTGCTCAAATTCCAAAAACAGGACTGTTAAATTACTGTTAGGGCTTGTCCAACATACGTTTACTGTTTACGCCTTCCTGGATTTTTATCGTTTTGTATTGTAGAACTATTAGAAGGGACATATTACTTAAATTGACATCCCTGATTTTACAATTTAAGGGGCAACAACTTCTCGAATCAAAAATAAAAGAAGTTTTCACTAACTCGATTCAACTCTCGTACATTTCTCAAAAAACGGAAAACCTAGAGTTTATCCGTGCTGTTCTATAGTTGTCAACCGACTTCCTTTAGAGCGTACAACGTTCTAGAAACGCCAGCTTTAGAGAAAGGTGACTGTACAAGCAATGTAATGAAAAGGAGGTCAAAGAGAGAATGAAAAAACAAACGAACAAGAAACCAGCTTTTCAGTCACTTTTGGAGTGCAGAATTTCGACACCAAATACCATGTTATCACCAGTCAGGTGTGACCGGTAAACGTTTTTGTGGTGTCTTTCTGTTTTTAGCTTTTCTTTTGTTGTTTTCCAAAATGAAAACTGATGTGCCAAAATTTGATTTTAAGTTATTGTCGGCGGTTTAACCCTTGTTTAACCCTAAGATAGACAAGATAAAATTTTAAAAATTGTCTGTCAATTCTCAACGGGGGAAATAACGATTATTTCCTGATAGATGGAATGTAGGCAGGAGAATGAAATTTTCCGCAAAGAACTTGTTACACCCATTAGTAATATGTGATAATTACCTGTCTAGCCTAGGATTCGTTCTAGAAGCTTCTCGGTGTTCTGATTACTGACCCAGCACTGGGATTATTGCCAGCGGGAATCCTCCCTGAAATGGAGAATCGATAGAGAGCTTTGAGTGCCAAAAAAGTGATGTACACCGTAACATATACTTTCAATGCGGATACACTGTTTTAAAAACGTTGCTGATAATTTAAAATGCACCGAGTTACTGTGAGTGCTGACTAGTATATTTCTTGCTATCATGACAAAAAATATATTATATATTACACGATCACTTTGCATACTTAAGAAATGCCATCCTAGCTAGAGATAAAAGTGGTAAGCTAATAAAAGTCATTAACTGTTTGAAAAACCAGTCTGTGTCTATAGATCAGTTTAACCTTTTTTACTGTCATCCGGTTAGTTAGTTTTCTTACACTTTTTGAAAAATTCTCGATGCGTTTGGCTTTGTTTAAATTACATGAAGGCAAGAGAGGGTATGACCGGCTTTGGTACGTCGAAAAATTGAAAATCACTTGAAGAAAGCACACGGACTAAGAAAAACCGTGTAAAAAAACATGTATTTGGTTTACGTGCGTTTTTCCTGATATAGCAGGCACAACATTATTCCGTCACTTATTCATCAATGTTTACTTTTGATAGTTTAGTTAATAGTTTCTTTCCACAAATCTGCTTTAATGAAGATTTCAAGATAAAACATCACAAGTTAGCTGTGGTCTCTCTACGTTTAAGCACGCAAACACTATTGCTATCTTCTCCGAGAAGAGCATCTGATTTTCATTTAGTACATTGTTTCATTGTAAAATCAGCTTTGATAGGAATAATATTTTTGGCCTTACATACACTACTGCTTTTCAATTTTTCCACAGTGTGGAATATTAACGCGAGGACATCCCAGACGATATCGTCGACACTTCGCATTTCTTAACCACTAAATTGTTGCACTTTGACCTCTGTTTTTGTTTGATTGGACGAAATTGAGAGGATCTACATACAAAAGAGGAAATCATGCAAGAAAAAGAAAAAAAATTGCCTCAGAGTACACGAAAAATGTAGCACTTTAGTTAAGTTTAATTAACTTAAAATGGAGTTCATTGATGAAGCTAATCCCGTAGCGTTTTCAAGTGCTGATTACTAAAATGAAATAAAACAGTAAAATTTGATCAGAGGAAGCCGGAATTATCAGAATTAAAGACAGACGCGTGTAAAACTAAAACTGCTCATGACTTGTCGACTGGTTCAACAACAACAACAAAAATCCAACTAATCATTGAAGTTTGTCGTTTCAGCACGTGTCAAAAGAGCTAAATATAATCGCGATCGAAGCGTTCTCTCGCTCATTCTAGAGAACTGACCCCAACCTTAGTTAATCTTCATGCCATTTATTAAATTTGCGGCAGAAATTCCTAATTTTAACCGTGGCTATGTAGCCCTTAAATACGAGAGATCAACTTATATCTAGTAGTCAGTTTACATGTTACTTGCTTGTTCCAACTTAAGGATTTAGTAGAGCATTTTAAGCTTCAGCGAATGGGCCATACTCGGCCAGTTGCTTTTCTGTATCACTCAACTACCTACTTAGCAAATAAATAGGAAGTTTTAATTGGCCTAAATGTTCACTTCAAAGATAATAAAAAAACGAGATGGGCTATCTAATAACGTTGACTTCAGACTCTCTGAAAAGAAATAAATAAAGAGAGGAAGAGTGACTGGAGACAAAAAGATATCGACAAAAAATACGACACAACGACATTGCCTCGTAAATTTTTTTAAACCATTTTTTGTCCTAAAAAGCGTTTTCAACTGTCCGTGTTTAAACATCCGCGAGCAAGAACGGGCAAATCGCATGACTTTTCATTAAACTGATTTTAGTGCTTATAAACTGATTATCCGGACATCAATGGAAGAGAGTTTCCGGATTAAAAGGCTGTGGCACAGGTCCGAGTATTAACTTTGTCACCAAAAAAAAAAGTGGTTGGACGAAATATTTTTCTTTCTTCTCCGTTTATGCAACTCCTTTCGACAGAATTTAACCAAGCTTTACACCGGTTATAGCGAAGCATTCGTAGAAAATGTTAAATGAAATTTTAACACACTCAAAGTACTGTGCTACCTATTAAACAGATTTCCTTTCAATATCATACTTATATATTTTAACTAGACTATCACAACAGTGTTGTCTGTGTGTCCCAGAAGTTATTCACTTTGACCAGTTTCTTGTTGCCTCCTTCATTGGACGCTTTTTTACCGCGAACGCTGTGACACGCTAGCTAGCTTCAACTTGGGTGACAATTCAGAGCACCTCTAAAACATTATATTTGAGAAAAAGGCTCGAACAGACATGACTGCGAAGTCACGCCGAGTATCTTAGACCCTGTTTACATGGGGTGGGGGACCCCGGTCTAGTGGGGTAAGTTTCTTTTGTTTTGTGTCCCCCAGAGCGTGAAAACAAAAGAAACTTACCCCACTAGACCGGGGTCCCCCACTCCATGTAAACAGGGTCTAAGATACTTGGTTGTCAGGCAATGTTAATTTCGGACTAAGGAACTATGAGTCTCTCGAGCTTTACTCAGCAAATGTTTTTTTTATTATTGACAAAATCACGGCCACATCATTTTAATACGAACAATGATGATTCTCAAGCTAAATACACTTCAACAACTGCACCCAAACTTCTCAAATTTCCCAAATAAACTTGTGGGGGGTTATTTGGGAATTTTTCGCGGTGGTGTGCTGCCTGGTTTTCCAACTCCTAGCCTGCGGCTTGGAAGTAGTGGGCACAAGAAAAAACGGGCGTGCGAGAAGGACACACGCGAGGGGAGACCTCACCCCTCGCGCGCGCCCGTTCTCTCTTTTGCCCACTACTTCCAAGCGCCTGCTACGCAGGCTATTCAATTCCAGACGCTTTTTCAGACCAAAACACGCATTTTCCACCGGCCAGTTTTCAGACCTGGCCTTAAAATCCATATTCCCGTTTTTTCAAACCTGGCTTTTGAAAAGTTGAACTCGGTTTGGGAACCTATTACTTCGTCTAAGTGAAGTCAACACTGATATGGTTTTTGCAAGCATCTTTATCATTCTTAATTAGTGGTAGACACTCCGACTATTATCTCAGGCAAAATCGTCTAGACGCTCTTGTGGTTCACTTAAAAACCATACCCTGTTTCAGGACCAAAACAGTTGAAGACTATAGTGTCCCGTTTTTAACCAAAACGGTTAAACAGCCCTACTCTTTGGGGGAATATACCTAAGTATCATGGGCACCCAACGAGAATATAGTTCAAAACCACTTAAACATAGCCTTGTTGAACGTATTTTAGTATTTGAACGGTAGATACACGCACATTTTTATCCCCTAGAAATTTTTCATCTGTTCGGATTTCCTAGCTGAAAGTATAGTGATCCGAAAATTATAGGAATCAAAGCTTACCTTTTCGAAAATTTCAGCCAGAAAAAAGGCTCCCGAAAACTCTAGGTGACCTTTTTAGGGTAAAAATCCGTTAAAAATGGGCAACTATACCATTTGTTAGATGTTTGAAAATCCTAGGAGAGGCAGGCAAGCAAGAAATTTTATAGTAAATGTTCCGAAAATCCTAGATCTCAAATCGTCTTCCGAACAGATATTTTCCAAAAATTGTCGTTGGGTGCCCCTGAAGTATCTCCCGGCCAACAAACTAAATCAGTTAACCAAGACACCGTGACATGGCCCTTTAAACAAACACCCAAGGTAAACCGCACAAACACTACAGGGGGTAACGGAGCAAATCCTACAATGATATGATCGCCTATTTAAAAATCCATGCTAATAGGAATTAACCCTATTAATTCTCGACCACGTCATGGTGACTGGGATTATTTGTCATTGGCTCTAACTACTAAAGCTGTGGAGGAAATCTTACTATGTTGCCATTCAAATGAAACGTCTTAGTTTGGCAGAATCGTAGCTTAATGGTATTCAGTTTTCATTCTTAAATGTTACAATTAGGAATGAATGGTTAAAGGGGGTAGTTCAATAGCATAACAAACCCAGAGCCAAAGAGGACGGGTTTTATTTCTTAGTGCTGGTGGACTATCTAAAACAAACTACACCTATATTAAAAAAAGCGTAGTATAATAACTTCCGAACAAATTGCCACACTTATTGATTTCATCCAGGGACTCGAGAGTCAATAGGCGACACGGACTATGATTGGTCAGAACATTATTTTACGTTATCATAAAATAAAGTACATGCACTACTCCTTGCTCGTGCTTTTGATAGATATTGTGCACGCGGCCTGCGGAAAGTCAGTGGAAACTTCATAATAGAGATAAATATCTTATTCTTTCTGCATTTTTTGGAGTTAAAAGTACAGTTAAATTTCAAGAACACCGGAGACGCGCGAGAAATACTCGCAGCAGTGCTAGCACTTCTCATGTTTTTGAAAAATCCAGGGTGCCGATCCATTACTTAACGATGCAACATTTCTTCTAAAGGCTTCTAATGATAGTTGTTACCAAGAGCAATCAATATGGACTGCAGCCGGTGTAGCACACAAATTTGAAGACTAACACGACAAAACTCGATGATTTCATCCATGCCTCACAACAGTTAGGAGACACTGAAATTTCTAATTCTCGAAATAATAATTTTTGCCTTTGATTTCAGATCCGGCAGCAGATGAAAACTGAACACAGTTGGAAATGAGAAGTTCAAGATTAGACATAAGATAACACAGCTTATTTATGATATTTGTATTCAGAGGTACTGATATTAAAAGAAAGTTATTACAGGATACCTTTTTAATGACATTGTATATAACTCGTTCACGCCCAAAACCGCACAGCCGAACTACCTTAGATTTTTACGTTCAGAAAATATGCTGGCCTTCAGTTCTGCAATGCGATGAACAACCTGTAGTTCAAAGGGAACAGCTAATTAAATAATAATTTTCTTTGGGATTTTCCTTAACAGAATGAATTAAAAATCGCAACACACTGTCATTCCGTGATTCTTAGATTAAGTTTTAGGAAACATTGAGAGGGATAAACAAGTTGCAAACTTCTATCGCAGACTGCTGTGTTAAAAACTTGTGATCCACTTATTTTTCAAACAGGCCGCTAAAGACTATTTCACCCTGAGGCGGATGGTTTCACCGCAAAAACAATATTAAACAATATTTACGTTGGCTCATATAACGGAACTTCGACCACCAGAAAACGATACTCGAAGAAACGTCCGATTAGTTGTTTCAAGAAACAGACTGGTTGCGGCTACAAAGTCTTTGTATAAGGGATTTGAACCGTATGTTACCTTATCATGGAATACGATGAAACCCCGCCGGATTTTTCTAACCACGCGGTGGGAAAAAAAGAAATTGGTTTAACATGATCGAGAGAAAAATCTGGGGTAGCAGTAAATTTACAGCGATTTACTAAGGAAAGAAAGCCAGGTTTGAATTGAATTCTCCGGAAGATTAAAGAAAAGAGGGTTCCAAAAATCAGGATTCTAGTGTGAAGTATGTCGGCCCCTGATACAGATATGGCAGAACAACCTTTAGTGTCCCGGTAAGTTGGTGAGGGCGGAAGGTTGGTAATGCTTGTCGGAATAGAATAGAATTAGACCACTAGAGGAGACCATAATCCAACACACTTTGATATTTAGGCAAAGCCCTTCGCTATACCTTTATTGGCTGTTCGCCCTCTTCACCCTAAATGAAACCAAAATCTGCAATTAACACCCCTAACGGCGGGACAACAACCTTCCCCGTCCATCTCATATGGGATCTCCTTGACGGGGTCACGTATGGTCGCTGAAAAAAAAAATCATGATCTTGCAGTGTGACATTGGGCGAAGCGATACGGCGAGGTAGCCTATTTTCTATTCTTCACTGTCTTCATACATAATCGCAACTATCATCAGATCGCTGGACTTCTTTCACCGATCGTAGTTATCGGTATGAAGGTAGGCATTCGTATTTATGCTAAGTGCCGTCATAAGTTTCAAATCGTAAATAGTTTTGTACCAGTAAACAACACCCACTGTTATTGGGGTAAATATTGGTCCATGTCCGGTGAAAATGTAAATTGCGCTAAAGTTTCTTTAAATAATCCCAAGTTTCCTGTCATTAACGCCTTCACAACAACCGCGGCAATAAATCTTTGGTTTATTCCCACGCAGAAAAAAGTTACTTCCGGTAATGCTGCCGCACCCTCTTCGCTAAAGTGTACAAAAGTGGGCTACAAAATTAATTGATTAATCTTTGTAAGGGCCGTCATTACATGCACAACACGTATTCTGAAGAGGAAAAGTTTAAATCTGCTATGAATTATTAGCTTCGATACTGGGACAAATATAAAAATATTGCTCTGAAAAGGGTCGATCTGTGTTTTCATTTTGGAAAGTTTTAAGTACGTTATTCTGTTGTTAACTATCCACGGTGAGGCATAATGATTCTATGGAAAATTAACCCCTTTGACACTCTCTATGGCAATTATTTACAGTTGACGGACGCGATCCGCCCATTGTTACGTGACCATTGAAAATAAAATTCTTCCAGATTTTTCTTTTTTTTGAGTACCTTTTTATAGCATCCAAGAAAATACATTTGTAAATTATTCTTTTGGGGGAGTGTGGCCTCGATATAAAGCAATGCGAAAAGGAGGTATCGGTGTAATTAATGCCCCCCCGTCATGTTCATTTGTCGACCGTTAAAGATAATCTCCATTAATACAAGACACTTCCCTTCAAACTTTAAAAAGGAGGAAATGTTGCCAAGCTCGTTTACAGCCCAAAGAACGTTTTAAGAACAAATTTTGGGAGGAGAAGATTGGGATCTATTTGTTTAAACGGACTTCGGTAACAGATAGGAGAAAAGCACAAAAAAATAAACTTGAAATACCCTAAATTCATTTATCGATATTATAACCATCAACGACCGGCAAACAATTATGTTTCCCGATTAGTCACCGGAGAGAAGTGTGAAACATATTAGATCTCATATAATCACCCGCGGCGGAGGAAACAGAACCGACACAACATTTGTGTAAAAGTACCGTATTTCTTCGAATAATAGCCGTCCCTTGATCAATCGTCCCTCCTGAGTGGAAATATTTTTAAACGCCCTCCTCGAATAATCGCCCCCCCCCCCACCCCTCTCGCCATCTTCTCTTCCTTTTATCCCCTCCCTGTCAAGTTGAAGTTGAATCTGATCCAGCAAAACGGATCGGTGACGATTCAAGCTCCGAAAATCAACCAGGGAACCAAATTTGGAACACTAATAAAAGGCCCATGTCCAGTTTATTTGATGTGATAATAAAACAAAATATTTAGAGTACAGCTTCCAGTGAGCAATATTTGAAATAATCGCCCCGGCTATTATTCGAGGAAGTACGTATCTCAAAAAGTTTAAATCCAACAGAATGCAGCGCGGGCTCATTTCCCGAACAGCGGCTTGTAATCGAGCCTAATTTAAATGTAGCACAGTACACTCTTTTTTATATTAACAACAAGATATTCTATAAGAAAATCGAGGTTGAAAATTTGCGCAGTTGTAACAATATGATAAAAATAAACCCAAGGCCGAGATTTTGAAAAGGATATAATTTTGTGTCTTGACGAAAACAAAAAAAAAAAAAAACGTGCATTAACTTCAATTTTTACCCCAATACATTCTAAAACGAAAATGTCAAAAGCTATAATTAAAGAATACAAGAATATTTTCAGTCTAAAATCGGCAGAAAAATAAGAATATTCAGCCTGGGCCGGAAAAGCAACATTCTTACAAAAAGAAGAGTGTATTTACCCCCGAATGGAGGGTGGGTGGGAAGGGGGGTGGGGAATCAGTCGCGGCTAATGTCCGCTGTTTTCTCGGGGTACAGGCCAATGCATCTAGATTCATTAAGAAAATCAAGTTAAAAATCAAGTTAATAAGCACTGCATCAACGAGTCTAGTGAGTCCTTGAAAATACTGTATATGCCAGACTTAAATTTTACTAGCTTGCACTGAGGACTTCCGCCATACACCCCACCACCCCTAAAAAAAAACAGAACAGAAATTACTGCAGTACTTTTGTTTTAATGGATCCTTAATTATTTCAATACAACTTATTCTGTGTAAAAGCCTACGAATCTTCTTGTTCATTTCAATGTTCAACCTGCAAATATAACAAAAGGTATGAATGATTACTTTGACACTACAGCATATGCTAAAAATCTGATAAAACCAAGTTTTAGATTTTTCCATGAATTCCTAGCTGGTGTACAGATGCCTCATTACTTATATAAAATCGGGGAGAGAGACTTAAATTTTTTCCGATTTTTCCTAGGGAGGCGATGTCTGTACAGGACATGAAACCCCTCCCCAGTAAACACTGCCAATGGAACCCAAGGTATCTACAGGGTCCTGCACATTTCAGAAAATAACTATGAAACAGGCAATGTCATTGTGTGGTCAGACAGTTCTGGCTCGTCACTAAGTGACAAAGGGATATCATCATTGTCGATATGACGGGGAAAAAAGGTGTACATCACTCCACACAATAGGCTGAACATCAAACACAAGCCACATAAAGTAATAATCTACCTCTTGTATTATTATATGGCATAGTGTATCCAAATCAGTATAAAATTCAGGGGAAACTCCCAACCCACCCCTCCCTTAACCTAACATCACTACAAACTTTCTAGTCAAGAGAAAATGTCACCATAAGGGAGGGGTGGTGGGGCAGTTTTCCAGGAATCCTATGATAAACCAACAAATGCATATTATTATGTAAAGAATTTTTTTCCTCCAAAGGGGCAATGGTCCTTTGTGTAGGAAGACAAAATATTGAAGGGCTTCCTGCAAAAGGGTGCAAGTAGTTTTTAAGCCCCTTTTTTCAGTTTTGCAGGATTAAGTTAATTTTTGGCAGACTGAATTGTTTTGACATGACAAACACTGTTCTGTAATTTTTTGACCGATTTCTTCTTCATTTTCGACAAATAACGTATTAGTATTGACTTCTGTCTCCTTCCAGTCAGTAAACTAGAAATCACCAAAAGGTAGGCATACGCCTGTACTATACACAAAGATGCAAAAAAATGAACAAACAAACAAACAAAAAAAACAACACAAACAAGCATCCAAAAAAGCCGACTGTGTCAAACAGTGGCATTGATCAACAAAACTTACCAACTTACGTTTGATATGTTGCCCTGAAGCCTTAGGTTCTGCAAAAAATAAGTTTGACCTGTATTTAAATATATCAACTATGCAAAGTACTTTCATTCATTCTTCTGCAACCAGTCAGACATCCAAGGAATAAAGCCATCAGCAAGATGTAATTATCTTTCTGGTGGAAACTGCGAATATGGCTGATAATCATCACTCTGGCTAAAAAAATAAACTCCAAACACAGCAAGTAAATTGCGATATTTCATCGATAAACTTACTTTGGTGAGCTCTCTCCATTTCTACAACATTGCTTGTCAACTGGCCAAGATGAAACCTAGAAAAGAAACAAAGGGGTTTTGAGGAAACACAGTTAACTTACTAACTGCTGTTGTTTTAAGAGTAGAACCAGTCAGACATCCAAGGAATTAAGCCATCAGCAAGATGCAATTATCTTTCTGGTGGAAACTGCGAATATGGCCGATATTCATCACACTGGCCTTTACACAGTCCTTTACATTTTAAAACAGACTTACTTACATTGACCTCAACTGGAGCTCTGCATACCTTCACCAGTCTATGAATATGTGTAAAATAAACCTGGCAAAAACAAGACACACCTTTGTAAGGGTAAGAAAGAGAGTCAAGATTAAACTACTGGGAGTTAAAAACAACAACCAGTCAGACATCCAAGGAATTAAGCCATCAGCAAGATACAATCATCTTTCTGGTGGAAACTGCGAATTTGGCTAATAATCATCACACTGGTTAGAAAACAAATAATTTTCCTTTTTTTTCTCTCCAAAAAAAGCTTCCACTTGTTTCTTTCACATTGCATGACACTGCCCTTTGTCTTTGTGCAATGCGATTGGAGGAAGAGACCAGATATTAATCAAAACCTTTCAAAAAGTTGATAACTTTATCCCAATGGAAACATTTCAGGGCTCAGTGTTGTAACACAGCTAATACACTAAAATATATCCACTATATAAATTCAATGGAGCCGAAACCAAGTGTGGAATTGCACATCCTACTGATTAACCGTTACTGCTTTTAGATAATTTTACACACAACAACAATTATTTGCGGTCTGTTCCCTTAAAATACAATTGTGATAAGAGAAGTTAAACAGGCTGTGTGGTAGTTTAGCTCAGTGGCCCCTGAAAAACAGACATGAAACCTATGAGTAAAGGGGTGAAGCAGCATAGATGGAAGACGATTGGACAAAGACAAGACTAAAAGAGCAACAGCAAGCGTAGCAATGACTTGGGTGCCAGAGGGAAAAAGAGGAAGAAGAGAGAGACCAAAAACCACTTGAAGGCGAAGGGTTGAAAAGGAAAGGGCAGAAGCAGGATGGCAATCGTGGGAGGATGTGAAGACCACTGCGACTGACTGAGAAAGAGGATAGGTGAGGTGTGAGGTGTTAAGTGTATATGACACAATTTTTTATCTGGATTGTTTATAATTCTTAAAAATATGTGTAAAATATGTATCCAAAATTGACCTTGTCAAAAATCATTTTTTTCTCTTCAAAACAACCAAATTTGCCTTCACAACCGTCTGCCCTACCACCGGCCGAATTGACAAGTACGATGTGGAATGATATGCAAGAATGTACAATAATTTACAAAATGGCAGCAGAATCAGAAGTGAAGGCTTAGCAAATCAACTGGCATTATATGATGTCATCAGCCTTTCTTTGATCCTTTACACCTTCTCAGTCTGGGAGACAGTTCTGAAGGGGAAAAGCAGTTTCTGAAAGGCCCAAATTTAAGAAAGTTTTTGGGAGACATGTTTTAAAATTTCTTAATTGCTAATGAAACTTATCAGTAGACTAAGAAAAGAAAATTAAAAAAAATTATATCATATACACTTAAAGGTGATAAAATCTTGCATCTTGGACAAACATTTGATTCCCACCTATCAGTTTTACAGTTCCAGTTTTTCCTTATATTTTACAGCCTGGTCAAAACTACAGTGCAAAATCACCATGTTAAATCTACATCAAGAATCTTACCAAACTACACTGTAAGCCTTGGCTGCAGTCAGTGTCTTCCACAGTGAACCTTCAGAGCTTTGAATACACAAGAACAAATTTAAAATTTATCCAGGAAGATCACAGTAGTCATCAAATGAGCAGTACAAAACAAACTGATGAAGTCAGAGAGGTTTGGCTTGGTCACATAGTGACAGAGGGTTTATCGTCATTGTCGATAAGATGGGGAAAAAAGATTTCACTCATCACACCACATCAGTTGATCATTCTCTAGCGTATTGACAAGCTGCCAGTACCATGATAGTTAAAAAAAAATTAACTAACCTTATGTTTCTTAGGAGAATCTCCAGAGAAATGATGACACTGGAGTTTAAACCAGTTACTGTAAGAGATAATAATTATATCAGTCATCAGTGGACAAAGAAATTCAGTTTTAAGCCACAATTTAAGCTTGAGTCTTACTGGAGAGAATCAGCCTGACGTGTCATCTCAGCATCATAGCTATGACAGGGATAACTGATAAATTTCTCATCATTATCTCTCCACATTCACAAATTAAGATCAAGTACTACAGTGGGCCTCCACTAATGGCAACCTCTCTACAACAGCCAACTTTATTTGTTCCAACAGAAAAATAATCCATACATTGACTCTTGCTGGTCTGTAATCATACAAGTGATTAACAAAATCGGACGACCACGTAGCGGGAGTCCTTTTTGTTCTATTGGCACGAGTATGATTACAGACCGAATTGGACAACATGAAGTTCTGTTACCAATTATTGAGCACAACTATAACAAAATTTGTGAATAGGCTTTTTTTAATTAAAACACAAGAAATTCCAAGAGTTTTTTTTGCTAGCAGGGAAAAAATGCCCTTTAAGTGCGCGTGTGCGATGACGCATACTGTCCTATTACCTCGTCCTATTAGTGCTGAAATCAGGACAGTTGATAGCCAATCGGATTTGATAACTTTTTTATAGTTTTAATTAATGTATACATCGTATATTTATAGATACAATTAAGTGGTCTGCTCCTTGCTCTTTTTAATCAACTCCAAACTTATTGCAAGAAGGCACAAAATCATGAACCAAAGACGCTGCAAAATTGCTATGCTGCTTTTTCATTCTGGATGTCCTCTACTGATAAATGGAACTAACCATTGTAATTACATCTCCCTGGAAACTATCTTGAAGTACAACCTGAAACGAAGACAAAAAACGTAAGAAATTGCTTCCTTACAACAGCAATATATGATGGCATTTTTATTGGCAAATCACATCAGAATATCAAGGATGCGTTCAATGTGCAACTGCTGCCACACTCATACAAGAGGTGTCAGATATTTTCATCATTGGTGACTAGCCAAGCTCACCCTGACCTTAATATTGGCGAGGCTCTTTGCATTAATATATTTTTTTATTCCTTAAATTCCCGTCTTTATGCATGGAATGGTTTAGATTATTTTTAGTGGCCTGACCGTGAAAACTGCCTAATTAGGAATGAAAGAATTGCAGAACCATGGAATTTCAAACTTAACTACTCTGAACAAACTCTCTTGTACTTACCCTTGTTCTGTAAACGTCAGTGGAAACCCTCTTGGTGCAACCACCTAAAATGATACCATGATAAATTACTAAAAGTATTGCTTCCCTGAAACAGAACATTTGCATTGATGTGTAGCTGGCAAGTCACCTCAGAATACTAAAACTGCGTTCAATGTGCAACTCATGCCACACTCATACAAGAGGTGTCAGAAGTTTTTCATCACTGGTGACTTTACCTACTCTCATTACTAAGATTCCTTCAGAAGAAGCTTAGACCTACAGTACCAGCATTAATTGGGCTTAAGTAGGCATGTTTTCAGAGCGTTTAACATTGGAAGTGAGGCGGCAGATAAATGTCAATGAAGTGTAGAAGTCTGTACAATTCAGCAAGCTTTTAAGTACAAGTTTCATATACACTTCCACGTTTTCTTTTCAACTTTTAATAAATAGCAGTTAAAGTGAATATCCATCAACAGTGCTGGAAAGAGTGTCTTAAAATAAGGTAACTTACCAAGTTAAAAGATGATTTGTCCAAATGGAGCGAAGGTTTGTTCCAAAAGGATGCAAAATTTCACAGATGTTTTTATGGTGGAGGCACAAACTTGTCCCCCACCATACAAACATGTAAAATTCCATGACTTTGCAAGCTTTATCTTCACAAATCCCCTTCAAAATTGGAAACTTAACAGATTTTAAGGCATTCTTTCTAGCCATGTTGACAGAGTTTCACCTACTAGTCCCAGTTAATATTTGAAAAAACCACAAAGACAGTGCCACATTTCTACGTGTGTAATAAATTTTTGAAAGCATTTGTTTTAAAGATTACCTGACCGAGAGAAACAACAGGCTCTGAGAGCAAGAAGTCCAAGGCCTGTGACATACTTCTGTACTTCCAAATTTTGGAACCTGTCCCAGACTGGCAAAAATCAAGTTTCTTACTACTAGCTTAGACTGCATCCTCGTCATGTCCAATAAGGGTAAAAGAATTTCTAAAATGGTTAACTTCATAAATCAACTACTGGAAAGAAAATAATATCATGTTCTTATTTACCATTATCCCCTGAAAGCTTGGTGGAAACCATCTTGGAGAGATAAAACCTCCTGAAACAGTGAAATGACAACTAAGAAAATTGCCTCCACAAAATAGAAAGATTTGTCTTAACTTGTAGCTGGCAAGTCACGTCAGAAATTGAGGAATGTGTTCAAAGTGTAACTTGTCACACTCACTGTCAGAAAAGTTTTTGTTTACTTTTCATCACATATGACTTGACCTTTGGTTTCCACTATTGACTTGGTTAATTTCATACTTCATTACAGTGAGTTATTAAAGAAAGTAAACTATAGGATCAAAAAGATGCATTCAACTGAATTATTAGTTGAAAACAATGTGGACATGTGAAGGGTATTTACAAACAGGGGGTAAGAGTAGTGCTCATCTAAAACTATTTGTCAATAACAAAGTGCTTCATAATGTCTCTTTACTTTTCTTTGTTGTTGTTTTTAAACAATTATAGGGACTTTAAGATCCAACGGCACGACGGCGACAAGAAGGTCGCTTAAAAAGTGAATTTGAGTTTTTTCAGTCCTTATAGCGATTATTCCTACCCACTTACTTTGTCAATTGTAGGCGAACCCACCTGAAGCTGAATTTCAAGGGACCATATTCACGCTAATTAAACCTATTGTTTTTTTGACGTTCTAGTTGTCGTCCGCGTCGTTGGATCTTAAACTCCCTTATGTAACAAGGATGAAAAAGTGAATTTTGAAGGACTACATTCTAGTCAAGTGAAAAGGCTGAGCTCTAAGAAAAATTAATGAAACCAGCGTGCAAAGAAAGTAGTGTCCGATAGTCCCGGGCTAGTGGATTTTGCTATTGGGCTAGTGAATTCTGTTTTTCACTTGCCCAATGGGCAAGTGATATTTTTTTAGGAATTCGAATAACAGAAGAACTGTAATCAATCCTGCTCATCAAATTTTTTTCGAGCTAGTACATGCTAGCTACAGCCTGCCCAAATGGCAAGCTGTAAAACTGACTTTCTTTGCACCCTAGAAACCCTAGTGCTCTAAACCTTTGAAATCCAGGGTGCCCTGGATATGACTTCTATGAAAAAACTAAGATTTTGTAGTCACCAAAGAGCAAGAGCAAGGTACCTAAAGGGCCACCAGGCGCTGCTTGAGCACAGAAGACCCAGATATATATCAATAACAACAATACCAATATCAGCCATACCAGCATTAGCCATTTCATAAATCTGTAATCATCACTTTGTTGCTGGCAAAAATGCCACATTACTAGTCAGGTTTTATCGAAAACGCAAAGATTTATGAGAATATTAACTTACCATTCTGGAAGAGATGGAACCAAAAAACCAAGCCTGAAAAGGAACAAAACCATAACAAAACACAACTATATAAAGGTTTTTCCAAGTATTCTTTCAAAAAAGTTTCTTTATATGTGATAGTTCAGTAATTTGAATCTCTCTTCAAGAACCTGTCATTCAGAGACTCTAGTCTATAGGTTTCATCATTCTACCACTCACTAGTTGTACAGTCTATAAATAGTTTTATTCTGATTATACAGAATATGTTACAGTGGAACTTCGATAAAACAACGGGCTAAGGGACTGGCAAAAATGTGTGCACTTTAACGAGGTTTCATTGAGGTTCTTTTCCATAAATTTTACTATCATTGGGGTAACAAAAATTGTTTGTTATACTGAGGACTCAGCACACAGACGTTCATAATATCAAGGTTCCATTGTAGTTTAATTTTGGAAAAGGATTTGCTGGTATCTCTTACAACATGGATCTCTTACCAAGGTTGAGTGCCCTGGCAGCCACAGTTTGAGGATAATTCTGTAAAAGAACAAAATGTTGACCACAAAATTAACCAAGAGGATGGTTCAGCAGTTAATGTGCTTTATTGCTTATTCAAAATATTTCACTGTTTCTGAGTGGTTAAAAGGCCCTGGCTAATTCTTCATTACCAACGGGAGTTGACCAAATTTGGAAGGTGCAAGCAAATATACCATCGATTCAATGGTATATTGACTTGGAAGTGAGGTTACATGGGCAATGGACCATCGATAAACCTCGTTTCCAGGCTCAGCAGCCCAGCTGTTGATTTACAAGTGAACTGAAAAAAATGGTGTTCATGGCTATCCCAAGGTGAAATACGTTGAAGTTCCGACTAAAACTGAATGGAAGGATAGCAAGAATAAGCAAAACATATTGCTCGATGGATGTTATCTACTTGTTGAGGAGTAACCATTGCCCTAACAAAAGGTTTGAGCTATCAAAGGGTTCCACAGCTAAAATACAAAAAAATAATAGGTTTTGAGCTCCATATTTCTGCTGGGCATATTCTTGCAAAAAATGTTATCGCTTTTAGGTCCAGGAATTTTAAGTGTTCCTGGTTCCATAGTCTGATGGCAAAATCACACAGCCACCCAGCACTTAAAATAATTAAATTTTGTTGACTCACATTTTCTGGAATAGATGGAGCTTAAAATTTGGACCCTGTCACTTCACTGTGCAGGGAAAATATAGCAGGTATCTTTCTTTTTACAAATTAATATTAACATGATTAGAGGGCCAGCCTCAGACAAATGCCTCGATTTGGCATCACAATTTCAAAGAAGCTACACAAAACGTGGTGCTTCAAAGATGAATCAGGCTCGTCATCTTGTGTCATCACCAGCTGGCCAGTACTGACTGGGAAATAGGAAGTTCCAGAAAGTAGCCTGTGTGGCAGGCAAAAAAAAGGGGGGGAGGGGGAGAGGAAGAAAAATGTGAAAGGGTATCCCCAATCTCCCTCCCTTTTCTCCCAAACTCCTTCCCCTTTTGATCCCTACACAGGCTACAGGGAAGGCTGCAAAACATCTTATGGACTTCATACTTTCAGCATTAAAATGAAACTGTATGGAACTTCAACTGGTTTAGATCAAGGCGGACACAGTTACTACTGCATTTGAATTACCAACTATGACTGCAGTACGTAAGTTCAACCTTTATTCAAAAATTACTTGTTGTGTAAAGGGAATGCCATCACGCAAGACGTAAATAAATGAAAATCAAATGAAATTCATACTAAGAATGCATGAAGTAGTAAGCTTAAGCCTATAGAAAATTTGTTAATACCTTTGCACGATTTATGTCCTTTCTGGAAAAAAGAAAAGCTTAGGGTATCGAAAGAAACCAGGAAACTACACAGATCAACTTTACTTCGTGTAGTAAAGTTATCCCAGTTCCTTAAAATTCATTTTAAACTTTGCTTGAAGACAAGAAGCAGTTGCAAACGCTTTGAAACACCTCGCTCATCAAAGCACGTGGTAGAACATGGACGAATCCCTCAAGATCTTCTTTTGAAAAAAGCAGCACTTTGACTCAAACGAAAAGACTGCATTCTGCTTGCTTTCAGGATCTAAAGTAAATTTCCCTCGAGGTGACCGTGGGAATCCCAGAAAACCAATGATAAGGAGAAAAATACCACTTACCTGCACGAAATCCACCGACCTCCGCCATCTTTCGTACCTCGTGTGCAAAGCAATGATTTTGCCGATTATATAGCAAGTAGCATGTGATCAAATCAGAACGCAATGATTGGTTGGTGCAGGTGTGAAGGCACGCCGGCGCAGTTTGTTAACCAACCACATGACTTACTCCTCCCTAGCTAGTTTTTTTCTTTGTTCTCTCAGTCACTGAGGGGGCCATAGAAAGTGCTATCCGTATCACAGGTACCAAGCGGGTAAAATACACCGTTTCATTGAACATACTAGAGAAATAAAAGGACATCATCGTCAAATATTAAAAACATCTCCCAACTTTTTTCAGCAATCGGGACCTGCTTTCAGATAACGTAAAAATACACTACACTCAGAGATTCGCTACAATAGACCTTGTCACGATTTGCGACGCCATCTTGACGAGTAGGCAAACCCGTGAAAAATTACAGTGTTTGTATGAGAATCTAATGTCGAATAATTTCCGTAGAACGGCTGTTCTGACAAAAATATGATTTGTTAACTAAAGCTTCTCTCCTAAGAATTCTACTGAAAAAATTGAGGGCGTTACATGCACTTGAAGACCTAGAACCACTTTTTTAAATTTTCTATACATTTGTCTGTAAGAAAGTCCCGGGAAAATTACAGACAAATATATTGAAAATCTAAAGCAAGCCTCTGGAGAAATCTAAGCACAGGTACGCCCCCAAACTTTTTTAGGACAATCCTTTGCTTTGTAGCTTTAGTCTACAATTGATGTTTTTTGAGAACAGCCGTTTTACGGAAATTATTGGACATTAGATTCTCATACAAACACTGTAATTTCCCACACGTTTGCCTACTCGTCAAGATGGCGTCGAAAACCGTGACGAGGTCTATCACTCCGGGGATATACTCAGTCGTAAGACACCGTAGAAAAAGACAACATTCAGCAAAACACGCGGAATTTTATCCACGTCGAACCTAATCGAACTCAATCAAAGTTTGATTGGGTTCAGTTTTGTGAGAGTTAGATTGTGTTCGAGTAGCGAACCTTATCGTTCGATTGATAAAACGCTCCATTTGGTTTCAGTGGTTAGGTCGGGGAACATCTGATCTCTTACAAGGCGGTCAAGCCGTGGACCATGTCCATGAAAACACTCAAAAGTCGCTCATCTATCATAAACCGTTCCCTGCATAACTCGTTTGTTGACCAAATAGTTCTAAATTGCGGCCTACAATTCATTCTTTTGCACTGTAGCGCTGAAAAGATTGACATGCGGCCAACTGAAGGTTTTCCACCTACAAAAGAAAAGGTATATTATAGTCTGAGCATCAGATCAGGCGTCTTTGGGGGCAAAAGGCCTTTTGGCCATTTCCGAGTTCCAAAAAACTCTTACTTTCAAAACGCGTAAACGAGGCTTATATTTAGTGCAAAACCTTTCCTGTCAAAATGAATGGGCCACTTCCAAGTTCCAAAACCCCTCACTTTCAAAAAGAGGCCAAGTGCACAACCTTTCTTGTGAAAAGGAGTTTTATTTGCATGATAATGAAAAATCATTTCCATATCAAAGGCGGAGCACTTCACCTCGCTTTGATACAGAGGCCCGGGGGAACTCGCAAATGACCTATTGTATTTGCAAGAGTATGGAATCAATTTCAAATCAACAGCTTCTGTCTCGCTTTGAAACAGAGGCTTGGGACAACTCGAAAATGGCCTGTTGCTCATAGCTTTGTATGACGAAACGAAGAAAGTGAAAATTAGGAAAGGAAGCCAGCAAACAAGTAAGACAGAAACACCTGGTCACTGGGGCATTTTTTTTAGAATGGTATCTTTAGGAAGGGGAGGGTAAGCCAAAGCTTGAGCCACGCCCAGGTTGGTATCCTTTAGAGCTTCCGACCAACATTTCCCCAACACCGAATAGCCGAATAGGTATATTCTTTTAAACAAACTGAGAGGAATTACAGAATTGTCAAGGCAACAACAATGTTCTATTAAAATCTATAGTAATTCCTTGTAAATAAATAATGAGACAAGATTCGCATTGCAAGTGGCCTTGCCTCATTTTTGTACGTACAATCGTTAAAGAGGTTTAAGTAAATTCCATTTAAAAAAAGACAAAATTTCTTGTAAGATATTTCCAAGTATGTAGACTTCACGGAACACTTACTCGAAGTGCCTGCTACTGACTGGGCTTACCATGCCGAGCTTGTTTTGGAAAAGAAGACCAAATATTCCTTCCCCAAGCTCAGCCAAATGGCAAAGCTGAAAAAGCTCTATACGCGCGCCCAGGAACGGGGTAGGGGGGGGGGGGGTACCCCCTGTAATGGCCTATACGGGGAAACTCCGCCCGCAAGGGGTAACTTTTTCAGGCTTTAGGTATATAAAAGGGTTGTGATTTCACTAGTTGAATTATATGAAAGGGTAGGGAAATAATCTATCATTTCAGTCTGTAAAAAGACCCAAAATGCTAACAGATGCTTTTTTCTGGCCGTAAAAAAGTCGAGAAAACGTTCTGGTTTTGTGATTTGGGTGTATTTAAAAGACAGTGTATTGCATCTAAACTAGGTGCTAGGTATGTCAAAGGCCCCGTATAAAGCTTTCGTTAGTACCCCCTCCCCCACTTGGGTAAGCGCGCCATCGATGAGAAAAACATGCGCAGTAAAAATGCGCGATTCCATTATTTTTTTAAGAACAAATAACGACACCACCGGAAAGCAGACATGCATGTAATGCTACTTATTGCGTCCAAGCGTTTAGAATCCATACAACATGGCACCGCTCACAGCATTGCAATTCTGAGATATTTTTAAAAAATTTAAATTACACCTTTGTAACTGGGAACTTGTCTGGAAAAAGTCGATGCCAAAAGTTAAGATAATATTTCCTGTCAATAAGTTAATAATTTGCTAAAATATTGTCCGGCATCCAAGTATTATTTTTATCACTAATCTATAAAATACCTCAATTCTATGAGTAAAAACAGCTTCTCTCTTTGGTGTAGCTAAACTCTAACAATGTTTAACAATGTTCTAACGTTTTTAATAAATAAGTCTCAAAACTATTAATAGTTCACGCAAGGAAATTTATTGTATGGAGGACGTATGAAAACCTGGGGAAAAAGAGCACTCCCTTGCAAGGGAGGGGTGCCCCTCGTACGTTTTTATGGGGTACTGCTGTGGGTAAGCGCTGCTTAGGATTTAAGTGAATGATAGACTGCGGGCGGTCTCTCATTATCCTCGGGGATAGCATAAAAAGGGAAATAACGAGCATGTTTTTATCGTTATTTAGAGTAGTCCGAAGCAGTTGACTTGTTATCACCTACAACTGAAAACGAATTTGATCCACGCTCACAAATAGAGATTTCGGTACTTTTAGGAGTTCACCGAAGTTTCCCGGCAAGCAATCCCCGCCAGTTTTATAAAGGGAATCCCACCGAGGTTTGAAAAACGGATACTTATTAAAAATGTAACCAATTTTGCATTAAATTTCCTCAAGAACTCAAGGTCGCTCTAGGACATGCATCAAACAGTGATTTAAAAAGATTAAATAATCAAAAGAACGCGTAACATCCTGCATTTTCTATCCGTGAATTCGGAAAAGTCTTAAGACATTTGGAATTCTACGAAAGCGTCAAGTATCACGTATCAGTACATGCTAAATCAATGGAAAAAGCGCTTGTTTCAAAACAAGTTTTGAAAGTGATAAAACATCGATGTCTTAATTAAACTACAAACAAAATCAACCTACTTTACACCGCTGTGAAGCCTTTCACCTCAGGGGAGCGGCAGAGGGAGGGAGGGGAGGGGAGGGGAGGGGAGGGGAGGGAAGGGGAGGGGAGGGAAGGGGAGGGAAGGGGAGGGGAGGGAGTGCAGAGGGAAGAGAGGCAACTCCTTAGCGTTATCTTTGGCTATCCCGTGGATGGATTTTGAAGTAGGAGTGGGGTTAATTAATAACAATAATAATAGAGTGGTTTTCGTTTGAGTGTCGTAAAACCAAAACCAAAGTAATTACTCTGGCCAATCACATAGGACACAGACAATACATTGAACCAATCAAAACTCGAAGTAATTACATGTGGCTGACGCAAAGCGCGGGAAAATGCATGCGAGCGCGTCACAATTGGCTTTGGTTTTACTTCTGATTGGATGAAAAGGTGGCGCGAATCTTTTAAGCCAATCGCATCGTGTAGAAAGTGCAAAACCAATTACTTTTCGACACTCAAATGAAAACCGCTCTAATAGTAATGATAATGATAATGATATTGATGATCATCATCATCATCATCATCATATTAATAACGACAACTTTTAAACTTCTAAAAAGGCTCTTGCCCAAAGCATACAGTTGAACCTCCATTAAGCAGCCACCCTCTTTTAAGCAACCAGTAATCAGTCAGGAAATAATTGCAGAAAACAATTGCTAATAAAACCACTGTTAAGTGGCCACCTTTTGGCCATTCACACGAGAGTTCTTCTGTTGTTGTCGCCTCTATTAAGCGGCCACCAGGCGTTTGACACGCAATAGTTGGGCTTTGTTCTAAAAATATGATGAAGGAGAATATTGTCCGATTTGAAAGGTGAAGAAGACTGATTGTGGACCAGTGATGCTGCTCCCGTCGCGTGCTTGTTTCAAAATAAAAAGACTTTTCAAAAAAAATTGTGCTAATTTCAGACGAACTTCCATTGTGCGGCCAACTTTCATTAAGCGGTTATTTTCAGGGACCTCAAGGGTGGCAGCTTAGAGTGTGTGTGTGTGTGTGTGTGTGTGTTTCGGGGAGGGGCGGGGGAGGGGGGTTCAACTGCACTTTGCTCTTATAGTCAATTATTTAAGGATTACACACCCTACCCCCTGTCATCCCTTCAAAGCTGTAATGGGGACGAAAACGCACATGGTGAAGGGAAAAAGAAGTCAAATGTAACGTTAACCCTTTAAGCCCCAGTATCCACATACAAATTCTCCAAACTGATCTCCATACATTTCCTTTACTAAAACATCAAGGCATTTTCTCTTTCGTGGTCATTTTCTTATATTCTCACAACCTTATCTCTTGACAATGTATGGACATTGTTAGGCGAAAATTGCTGTTGGTCACTATTGGGACTTAAAGGGTTAAGTAAGAAGGATAAGTGTAGTTATCTTTTCCTCCTTTTGTCGGGTGGTTCACTACTGTCCCTATCCAATCCCGGCCTCAACTTTCGCAGCTCCTTCTCCAGTTCGTTAATGCGAGGAGACAAGCTCTTCCTTAACTCGTTTAGCCGCTCCTCACGTGCGCGACCTTGAACCATCTCCGTCTCATGGTTCTCGCAAACCTTCTGCAAGCGCCCAAGAGATTCACACTTCTCTTTTAACTGCCGATACTGAGGGGTTTCTCGAGGAGGTAATGCACCGAATGCGAACTTCAAATCTTCCAACCTATCGGGACACTTTCGCTTTGGATCCATAAGCCCGTCGGATGCAATCATCTTCCCATCACGAGTGAGGATTGTGGGGCAAGACTGCTTCATTTTTGTAAGATGCTCGCGATATGTTTGCCCTGATTTCAGGTCGTTAACCACTATTGTTTTCGACAGCAGGTTCCAGAACAGGCTACAGCGAAGGTAGCCATTGTCGCTGGTGAATTCCAGGAGATTCACCGCGAATTCGATTGGACTGCGGTAGTTGGACGGAGGAGAAGGCAGTTCTAGAGGCAAAGACTTACCGTCGCTGCCGTCAAAGTCTCTTTTAGAAAAAGGTAACAGAGTGGCCTCACAGTAAGCTGGGCATCCGGCATCATAAACTTTCCGCTGTTGTTCGGTGGTGCTCGTGAGAGCGACTTGCATCTTCGACTGGAGGAACCAGGACAGGATACGCGCCAGCAAAGGATCCGATACATGAGCGAGCTCTGCGACGATACCTGCAGACCGAAAAGTGTCCAAGCAATTAACTTCTATGTGTTAGAGACACAGGCTTTTACAAATAAACCTTAACATGTTACATAATTGGGATCATTTCACGTTTCTGGGAAACTGCCCACCTACCCCTCCCCTAAACCAACATTTTGCCCTAAGTAAGAACTAAGTGTTAATGCTGGTTTAGGGGAGGGGTAGGTGGGCAGTTTCACGGAAACGCAAAATGATCCCATAATTGCACTAACCTTTTCAACAATAAAAGTACAAAATATGATTCATTTCATATATTTCAATAGTCCAGTTTCGAATTAAAAATCACCGCTGAATACAAACATTAACGACACATTCATACAGGGTTAGCCTCGACGTAAAGTAAAATATTCAGAAATTCTGGCAAGTAAGTGTTTGAAATTTGAATATACACAATAGACAGAGTAATAAACAGGTTTTTTTCTCGTTGGAATTTGTGAATACATTACTTCAGATGGAGGCTAAAGCTGTAAAAAATGCGTCTTCACTTCTTTAATTCAGCGGTCATAGCGAACTCGAAAATGGGCCATTCATGTAATTTCCACCATCGGGTATGATACGAACTCACAATAGCCTGCTCTCCAGCTGGCTTGATTAGCTCAGTGGATAGAGCGTTGCGTCCCGTCAAAGGCCACGGTTCGATTCCCGGTCAAGCCTGAATTTTTTCAGGTTCCTTTTTAACCGCTCAGGTTGTTCATTAGACTGTGAAGATCATGTTCACTTTCATATCTTTATCCGCAGTTCAAACTATGATTCATTTCATATATTTCAATTCAAATAAGAGAACAGTTAGCACTTTTAAGAAAAAAAAACTGTGTCCAACTGAACACCTTTCAAACATGTTTAAGCTTGGGTGTGAATGGGGGGTGAAACCCCAATTCCTATAAACAAATTCTCCACACCGATCTTCATACATTTCGTTAAAGAATAAACTGAGAGAATTTGTTAAAGATCAAAGCATTTTCTCTTGGGTGATCATTTTATTAATTCTCATAACCTAATGTGTCAGTTGTTATGTACAACTGACACATTTACAGCAACACAGGTTCCTTACCTTTTATGTACTGTCTTATCCTGGCCGGGGGTCCATTCTGTATAATGGGTGGCCGAGTAACTGCTTCAGCAGTCTCAAGTTGGTTCAACGCATATCTGGTGGTTTGGAGAACGTTTACCACATCTCGAGAGCGTGGCTCCCCCCTGAAAGAACTTTTTACTGGAGAAAGAGCTGCCACTACTTCCGACTTCGTCCGGTTCACCTTCTGTTTGCTTTCTCGGACGCTTTGTTCCAGATCTGCGATCTGTTTCCTGAGTGGCTGAAGCTCGTTCTGTACCCGCTGAATGTGTTCATCTGAAATACAAAGTGGTTTAGAGCAATTTTTGCAATAAGTTGTACCAGTAGTTGTTGTTGTTGTTTTTTATTGCACAATCACAACGACAAAAAAAAAACAAAAGAACGAAAGGAAGCATTAATTGGTCTCACAAACGAAGGTAAATGTGCAGTCGTGGCTACTGATTGGTTTAAAATAGCGCATAAATGATTGGGTATACCCCTCTCAGTGATACAGTCAAACCCCGCTTACTACGAACACCCCGTTATTACGGACAGTTTGCTTTGTCCCCGGGGAAATAAAGCCTTTACATTTTCTTTAAATTGATCTTATTAAATGAAGAGAAGAAGTCGTTACGTCACGTTGCCGTGGTAGCAAAATTTTAGGATCTCAACAAACCGTGGTTCTGCAAGTATGTCAGAAAGAAACGAAAAACTTGGCATGTTTGTCTTCCCTGTGGATGATTGCACTCAGGAACAAAACGGTAGCCCGTTGCTTTTCTTCCATCGATCGACACTGCAAGTGGCCGTCTCTGTCAAGAAAGATTGTTGAGGTCCAGAAATTTTGCAACCATGGTAACGTGACGTCACACTTCTTTCTATACTGAACCTACGTGGTATCCGCAAGAAAGAGAAGAGGAGGGAAAATCCCGAGCGCGCAAGTGCTTTAGGATGCGCGAAATTCCTTCCTGATTCCTACACACACTATGCTGATTGCAGGTATCCCCTTTTCCTCTTAAGTGCCTGCCACAAAATACTTTTCTGTCATTTGATGAGAGGTGTGTGTTGGCAGGGAGGGAGATTAAAAATAAGAGAGAAAAGCCGCCTTTAGACTGATTCAACAGGAATGGAACTTGACTTGTAGCTCAATGGTTCAAATTTGCAGTAGACGTGTCAGGGATAAGGGCAAACAGCAAGAGAGATAACACAAAGTTAAGTCTTATCTTGGAACGTTGCAAGTGATCACTAAGGAGTTGAACTTAGCTTAACTTCAGAAATGTCCGCCTTTTTCACAAGTTAATACAAAAAAGGAGTAAGCTCAAGTAAATATTAAAACAAACATTTTAGTCAAGCCAGGAGCCATAGACTCCTACTTAAGCATATTACTGTACTTACCTGTGCTAAAAGCGAACTTAACAGTGTGAGACTCAACTTCGGGTGCCGAAAACACTAACAGATACTCGCCGATATAATTCCCAACACGACTGCAAAGTGTAAGCCTTGGTAACTTGGCACTGCCATGGTTGAGCGTAATCTGGATGGGACTGTTTTCCAGAGCTGGTAAGACTGTGCCCTCGGGCACAGTCCCCGATGGTTGAATGCCAACCTTAACCGCCAAAGACGATTCGGCCATGTTGCCATGAGCGTCTTCAGCAGCAACGATGACGTCTTCTACTCCACTAAGAAACAAGAAATCAGCATATTTTGCATATTAGGGTCATACTGATGATTAACCAAGGGATCTACTAAACTTGACTTCAACTAGCCCTTTCGAACATTTAAAGGTGTTGACGAAGGAAAACATAGGCACGTTAAACGTGCATGAGCTATTTTGTGTAACTTAGATGCTTCGGTGTAACCTTACCAAGAGTGATGAATCTACCTTTTTCATCCTCAATGTAGATTGGGTTTTTGTGCGAAATTGGGTATTGCGGTAGATAAATGAAAACGCGAAACGCTCAGCTGAGTCGATCCTCAAGCTATATATTCACTTTCCTCTGTCTTTCCCTGTTACATCTGGTGCAAGTTAAACAAATCGTTTAAGTAAAATAAATTTCTACTCACCAAACGTTGATTAGAAGGAAAACTCTAAGGTTTCATCGGAGTTTCAAAGAGCCAAAATGTGGCTTATCGAATACTGAATAGTTACGAAATACCAGGATTTTTATCATTGTGGTAAATGGTTGCATCATCATAATTCACGAGGTTTTCACGTGCGATTCTACTCAGTGAAACAGTCTTGAACTCCGACAACATATTTCTTGATGTTTTGAAAGCTATTGCTTCTTAAAAGACAAGAGCCTTTTTTAAGCCATTGGTTACAAAACGAAACAGGTCTTCATACGTCCAAGTTACTATTTACCATTGTGAAAAGCCAATCTGCATGAGATGTACTGTCACACAGCTGGCACGTGAAAGTGTTGGACTTTGCCCCCTTTCGTGGTTCGTACGTGAGGGAATTCGAGTTATCAAACAGCAATCTAGTAAACAGAATTATAAAAATAACTCATGCACACAATTTGCATGTGAAGATGTTGGTCTTTGGCCCTTTTACAATTCGTACGTAAAAAAAAAGGCAAATTGTTTACCACAAAATTTTCTCAAACGATTTTAAGAAATCACCTCGGCTTTATTGCAACATCTGCATTTAAATTATGTTTCATGCAACGTCAAGGTTGATAACCTAACGTTTATTAACATTTGTGAAACAGTCTTTAACTCCGACAACTTATTTCTTCATGTTTTAAAAGCTATTGCTTCTTAAAAGACAAGAGTCTTTTTTAAAGCATGGGTTACTAAACGAAACAGGTCTTCATACGTCCAAGTTACTATTATTATTATTGTGAAAAGCCAATCTGCATGAGATGAACTGTCACACAGCTGGCACGTGAAAGTGTTGGACTTTGCCCCCTTTCGTGGTTCGTACGTGAGGGAATTCGAGTTATCACACAGCAATCTAGTAAACAGAGTTATAAAAATAACTCATGCACACAATTTGCATGTGAAGATGTTGGTCTTTGGCCCTTTTACAATTCGTACGTAAAAAAAGGCAAATTGTTTTGCTACAAAATTTTCTCAAACGATTTTAAGAAATCACCTTGGCTTTATTACAACATCTGCAATTAAATTATGTTTCATGCAACGTCAAGGTTGATAGCCTAACATTTATTAACTTCAAAGAAAATTATCAAACTGCCGAAAGATATTTCTACTTATATCATGTTACTCCACTCAATACAACAGTATCTAATTATTGTGTCAACTAGCTTCTTCCAATTTTATTCCCCTAACGCTACTGTTTCTACTTAGGTTACGCATCTTTTCTAAATAGATCGAAAAAGGTCGGTTGAACTTTGTAAGCGAGAGAATAATATTTCTAAAGCTTGTTTACAGGATTAACAATACTCGATACAGCTTTCAAAAAAATAAGCTACCTTTTAAACTTCTAAAACCACATTTTATAGCACGCATACTTTCGAATTAAAGCCTATATCTAAATATCAATTATTGCTTCATTGGAAGAGCTTTGAAAATATATGATCTTTTATACTCTACCCAGTTGTAGCAGGTGAAACAGAACTCATACAGACGTGCGTTGCACCGATAGCCGAATTAGGTCAGAAATGCCTTGAAGCAGCATCCACACTAAAATATGAACCCTTAAACAGCTGCATCACTGTACACAGCGTTTGAATAATGAAGATATTTAATGTAATTTTTCCAAACACCTGTAGCCGTAATAAAAGACGAAAAAATTGTGAAGGATCAAGATGGCGGTCTCAAAGTGCCCTTGTTCGACCTTTACCAATGCCATGTTTAAATAGATGCCAAGATCTCATTGGTTCCTAAGCATCAACTCATCATACCTTCAACCTTATTGGCTCTTGCAACAAACATCCGAACATACAAAGTTACAAAGCCACAAAGATACATACGCTCACACCACTGACATATGAGCTATTTTTTCAAAATAGCTCAAAAACGGACGATAAAACCGGGAAACATACAAAAGGCAACAAGCGCGGGATAAATCGCAGCCGGCAACAAACAAGGGAAAAATTGGTGACTGGCGGCGAACACGGTCGGGATAAATTATCTTAACAAGCTCGAAGATAAGTTTCCCGTTTCAGTAGCGGGAAAGGAAGTGACTTGAAAAAGCGCGGCAAAAAGCGCGGCAAAATGTCTTCAGTATTATAACCTTTGGATTCGAGGACGAAGACAACTACGAGACTTAAAAGTGTTTTTCTCATATTCTAAACACTAGACAACCTCGAAAGCGTCGTTTTCCTATTTTCACCAGAAAAGTTAACACGGTTGATTTTATTAAAGGAGGTTAAGCCCTCCGCCGATAACAAAATGATAAAACTTCTAACATTTGACAACTTGCTTTCACCACTACGATATTTTCGGTAAAACCCGCAGAAGAATGACGACGGCTATCGTGTTTTCCCGCCAAAATGACGCTGCACTACTTAGTACTGAGAAAATCTCGTCCTCATAGTCTCCCTTGTCTTAGAATCTCAAGGTCCCTAATTAGTAAACCATAACATTGTATATGAGTAATTTGTGCAACTAACCCTCTCCGTGTCAGAGGAAGAATGGTGCGACCCTTGACGTCAGCAGTGCAAGAGGCGCTGAGGACTGGGGGAGAACCAGATGGAAAGCGAAGAACGAGTCTTCTAGGAGGACCTGGGAAGAAGCAAAACCAAATTAGAGTTCAGGCGACATTTAGGACGACAAGATTTATGTCACGAGCGTTAAGTCTACGAAAAACTGAATCCCAGGTGGAATGATCGAACTTATGCCTTTCTATTATCTGTCTGTCGCTTCACCCATTTGACCAAGAGGACTCAAATTTACGAGGGTCACTCATAACGCACATTAGGGCGCTTAAGAAAAGGCATTTAGCGACGCACATCAACGGAAAGTAGATTTTTTGCAATCTTGGGAAGTGGTTGTGCTCAAAATTTAAGGCATATCGTCTCTTTATGAATAAAGACACTAACCTATCATTATAGCCTGCGAGGCAGGCGTTAAAAGAGGAAGGGGAGGGTGGAATTTGGTCGCGCGAGAGCGCGTGGGGCGCTCCTCCCTCGCGCGTGGTCTCGCGCCCTAATTCCCTTCCCCTTCCCTTTCGAACGCCTGCCACGCGGGCTACTGTCATTATTGCGAGCATTAAGGCATACTGGAAAAGAAAAGGCTTCACTTCCTATTGACGTGCGTTGTTGAAAAACCCCTTTGAAAAAAGCTCCCTTTTGCTAGGTTCACCATTGTTAAATAAGCGCATGCGCATAACGCAAGTAATGAGGAATTCAGAGTGTCAAAATTATGGAAGGTTTTTTGAGAATGGGTTAAGTCTATTTTTTAGGGTAAAAAGCCTCATACAATACCTACTACGGTCAAACCCCGCTTTACGGACCCCCGCTTAATACGGACACCCTGCTATTACGCACACTTTGCTTTGTCCCTGGGGAGAGAAAGCCCTTACATTTTCCCTAAATTCAAGCCGCTTAATACGCACACCCCGTTATTACAGACATTTCGCTTCGTCTCTGGGGAAATAAAGCCCTTACATTTTCTCTAAATTCAACCCGCTTAATACTGACACCCTGTTAATACGGACACTTTCAATGGCCCCTTCAGTGCCCGTATTAACGGGGTTTGACTGTAGTTTGAACATAACAACTGTTGTTGTACACATCCACCAATACACATTTACCTGGGTGCACAAAAAATTGGACTGGCTGGCTGGTAGTCACGTGATCGGCAGGTGCTAGAACGCTCTTGAGTCTGTCCCTATATTCGTTGTAATGACAGGTGAGTGACCACTGCCCCGCCTCCTCCAAATACCGGTTTGCTAATGGCTGATACGTTACCAGGCCTTCTCTGTCCTGAGTAGGTTTCCTGTAAACCGTGACGGTCTGCGGACCACGTGGCCGGGATATTTCAAGATTAAGGTGCCCGACCCCATCAACTTTCACTCCGTCTTCCGTTTCACATCGCACCTGTTAGATGGTAAAAGCAGTTTTTTTAGTAACCAATCGCACTTAATCTCGTACCCATATCTTTTGTTGACGAAGAGATCTGGGTATGAGATTACAATCGCACTTTGACTTAAGTTGACAACTTTGTCGCTTAATTTATGGTCTAGTTTGCGCCTGGAAAGTGCCGTTATCGAAGCAAACACACACATCACTATCACGAAATAAAAAATATCTTCGAAGGGTAACAAACGACGGTGTCCCTCGCTAATATAAACTCAAAAGTGTTGCGAAGTATTTAAAGTAATAGTTTTCAAACAAAGAAAGCTTTTTATCCACGCAACTAAGTTCACATTTGACTCACGAAATCTCGAGAGTGTCGGTCTAACAACATGAAATGGGGAAAAAGGGAGCTCGAGCAGTCACAACGACGATGGCAGTAGAGACAACACTAAAAATAACTTCGCGCTGGTTCAAACTTCACCGCTATTATTCCATCTCGTTCAATTCTTCAGTTGTAAAGGAATTTCCAGGAGTTGAATTGTCAGAGACCGCATCCAATTTCACGAAGAAAGGAGAACTTGTCGTCCAGTAGCCAAGTTTTCCACCATTAGAAAAATTTACGTTGTAGTTGTGCAGAGGACCCACTTCAAAACAATGCACAAAAAGTGTAATGTACGTGCACTTTTGTTGTTCCGCTTCTAAACCTAATTGTATTTGGACGTTCTCTTTGCCGTCGTCGTCGCTCCCTCGTTTTAGCTGCTCAAATTCACCTTTAACACAGGAAAATTGCCTGTAGCCATCAGATTCTGCTGCGCGACTACTTTTACAACCACGGCCTTTACACGGTTACTTTTCTCCAGAGACGCTGTGACAGTTGCTGCCTGAAGAACAGAGAAAGCAAGGGAAATTAATGACAACTGAATGGAGACGTTTTTGCGATATAATTTCGGTCCGTGTTACAGTCATGTGATTCCCTCACTTCTCTAAGAGATCCAAGCATTTTCCCTTTGGTGATCAAATTATTAATTGTTATAACTTTTTATATTGAAGATGTATAGATATTTTTAGGAGAAAATTGATCTTGAAACTTTAACGGTTAAGGCGAGTTTACACCTTTACTATGCTTGAAAAAGCCCCACATAAATTAAAAAGGGTCTGAAAGGGGGTGTCTGGATCTCGAATCACAGGTTAAATTTAAGTACATTCACCAATCACGTTACCTACTGGAGTCGTTTCCCGAATCACGTGATTAGTTGACGAACTGATCAAGTCCATCAATGATTCTTAGTGGTTGCTGGACTACTCAGGCAAGAGTTATTCTTAAATGATCGTGTGATCGGAATGAATCAAAAAGTATAGTGATCAAACTGGTGATTGTCTACTTTTTGTTTAACGACTACAAATTAGACTGGCAATGAATTTTATTGCTATAAAATCGAAGTTCTACAAGTTTTCACTTTTACATGGTTTAACTTCGAACCCTTGTCACGACACTTCCCGTACAATTCCGAAAACAAGCCCGTCCATGTATAAGCCTCCCAAACCGGTAACGCAAAAAACCGTCCGTTAAATCGCCCCTCCAAATATAAGCTCCCCGGGGGCTTGTACTTGGAAAATTGCCTCAAATACAAAGTAAAACAAAGCAAAAACGGTAAATTTACTTCCAACTATGAGGCTAGCCCAATCGATCGTGAAACGCAAATTTCCCTGCGTAAAAGAGCCCCTCTGAATATAAGCCCCTCAAAAAGGGCATTTGAAAAATATAAGCCCCGGGGCTTATTTTCGGAATTTTACGGTATGTCTGTTTTATCGGATCACGCGAAACCCCTTAAAGACCTTGATTAAACTCACCATGAAAGAAATATTTTCTACTGCATTTGAATAAAAGGGCAGTATCTCACCTGCAGATTTTTATGGTCTGGACTGGACACCTTCAGTTTCACCTGCTGCTCACCGCTCCGACTGCCGCACCTCATCGCTTTGGCTTCAAACACTGTCTCTCCCTTCTGAGTGGTCTTTCTTGGCAGCAACTGTCCGCAGGAAGCTGGAATCCAGGAGAGGTTCAGCGTTGTTTTGAGAGGCGTCTTGTTTCCAGACTTATCACAGATGAAAGCAAAGATAGGAGCGCTAAGATAGCAGTTGGAGAAAAACTTGGCTGTATGATCGTTCTTGGGCGAAGAGTCATCAAATGCTTGGCTTTTCAACTGGATGTGATGTGGAGCACCTGACAGGAAAGTTTTAATTCACCACTTTAGAAACTAAGGGAACTTGTGTCCCGCAAGTGCTTCTGGGATCGTTATTGGTGACGTGCCGTTCAGCTATTGGCCAATTTTTCCCCTGTCCCTACTGACAGTCCCAGAAGTCTTTGCGAGAGTTAACACGGCCCAGTTTCTTTCTCGTGTCATAAAAGGGCACTTTTACATTCTCACACGTTTGGTAATCATTGGTCAAAGTCATACTTGAAGGAAAAAAATCAAATTTCGCTTTGTGAAATCTTGAAAATATAAATTGCACCATTCAAACGTACTGTTTCGGAGGTTTGATTTGAATGGTTACACCACGGAATTTGATCCAAGGATTCAAAACTAAGTTTTATGTTTCCTTAACTCACCCTAGAGTGAAGCTGTTAAGTTTACAGCAAATACGCTATCTCCTACAAGAACACAAAACGGCTCCTGGAAGACTTAGAAGTCTATTATGAGTCAAACCTTGGAAGTGTGAAGCAAACGAGTCACTATTTTTTGGCCATTTTTTCGAGACACGCTAAAAGAACTTGAAAAAGTTAGCCTAACCTATCCTTGTCACTTTGTCTTCAATCGAGAAATTGTACCACAAGCACTTCTTAATGATAATGGAACATTTTTAAATTCATGTTTAAGATTTCAACGCTTAAGATGCCTTATGGCCACAGACCAACTACACTTACCTTTCCCGCATTGACAAAGTTTGGTGAATTCTAAATGAAAGCGCTGGTCAAAGTTTTAATTTTACGTGAAATTTTCAAAGTTCACGCATCCAACAAATGGTACATAGCACTACATGAACTTTCCGACGTTTTTCATGACTCAGGAGAATTTCAAACTACGTGTAGGGCATAAAGCACCATACCTGTTGTTTCCAGCTAAACCACAAAACGTACCCGTAATGTCCATCTTTCAAAGTTACGTTTCACTCTTCATAAAAGCAAACAACTTGGCATACAGTCAAAAAACCCGCGACTAAGAACCTGCATTTCCCAAGTTAGCCTTAACAGGTTCTTAAATAAATGGTAATTAGCACAAATTTAGGCTATTTAGGTTCTTAATTAGGTTCTTATTTTCTGAAGAAAAAAACGCATGGTAGCTTTGAGTACTTAGTGGTATTCAGCTTATTCCTTCTATAAACTCTGCATACCAAATTAGCATTTATGTAAAAATGACCATGAGAAGAAGGACTGAAGCATTGACCACATGAATTTTGAAGTCGGCCTTTAGCCCAAGTGTACAGAATTTTTTTCATAGATTTTGGGAAATAAGAACCTGTTTCAAATTTTAGGCTGAACAGGTTATTGTACAGAGGGGGCCTAACTGACAAATTTTAGCCCAACAGGATCTTAAAAAACCAGGTTCTTAGTCTCGGGTTTTTACTGTAGACGGAATATCAACTCTACTAGCGCATCTAATAGGCCATTTCCGAGTTCCCCCGGGCCTCTGTATCAAAACGAGGTTAAGTGCTCAACCTTTGATATGGAAATGATTTTTCATTATCATGAAAATTAAACTCATTTTCACAAGAAAGGTTGTGCACTTGGCCTCTTTTTGAAAGTGAGGGTTTTTGGAACTCGGCAGTGGTCTATTCTTATATAGCACCGAAAACCTTGTTCTGTGTCCCCACCTGAGTACCAGGATTTGAGTACGCGCCGTGATTGGCCTGTTAAAAAAGCCACTGTAGATTTGCAAATCAGGTTGAAGGGAAATTCAAAATGTACTTCCGGTAATTCGTTGAGTCCGTTGGGGGCCCACAACAACAATATCGGTGCTACTTTGCAGATGTTGCTAAAGGTGATGTTACACGGGACGATTCGCAACGACGATTTTTAGCGCAACGCAGCGTGACAATGTTGGAACAATGTTGTCACCATTCGCAACAATGTTGCAACGCTGTGTTGCGCTAAAAATCGTCCCTTGTAACATCACCTTAACCGGGGTCTGTGACTGACCCAGGCTAGTGATTACCACATCCAAAATAACCACAGGGAGCCCACACAATCCGTTTGTGTAACCAATTGTAATTTTACAGTAAATGTCCTGGATTTACCGTTTGCTACATCAGTAGCGATATATCGTTAAATATGTACATGGATCAATGCTAAATAAACGTTTTATTGCCTTACCTACGGTTAATCGTACTCCTGTTGCCTGAGAAGTGAGTTCGCTGTTCACTGTCCTCTCATGTATGTGAGGTAGTAAAACTACAGTTATTTAGCACTGATCCATGCACGTATTTAGCGACATAACATTACAAACGAAGCAAATGGTAAATCCAGTACACTTATACTATAAAATTACAATCGGTTACACAAACAGACTCTGTGGGCTCCCCGTGAAATAATATACAGGTGCCCGCACTCACCAGGTTTGAGGTTGATTCTTTGCGTGTCTTTAGAGAACTTGTTATCATTGTCGTACAGACACATAGTTATTACACCAGGCTGGCCCGAAATGGTGGCTTCACTGTTGAACACGAATTCCGAGCCTTTACGACTGATATTTCCGATAAACACAGCAGTGCTACCACTGTACAGATGTAAAACAAAAAAATACTACATTCATCTTATAAACTAGCGAAAAGAAATAATAAACAATTAAAGACTGGCCCCGAGGCAAAAAGTTAACTTTGTTTTCCGAGAATCTCAATGTTCCTCTTGGGAAACATTGAGATTCGAGGGAAAGCAAATTAACTGTTTCCCGAGGGACCAATATTTAAGTGATTTGTTATATAACTGGAAATTGCGAGGCTGGAAATTCATTAAACCTCGCTGTAACTGCGATCATTGGTCAACATTCGCAGGCAACAGTGCACTGCTACCCTCTGACATCATAGATTGTGCAATATTGCCCACTCAGAGATTTTGCGGGGAAACAGTTTCATTGTTAGATGTCATGTGACCTCGAAGTAAGCAATGAGAGCACGCGCTGGTGGAAAGAAATTTCTAGCTATATAACAACACTACATAACTACTGTTTAACAAACGAACATGCGTTAGTGTTAAATAAAGTTTACATTACGAAACCTAAAAGTGTGGCCACTGCTCATTAATTCGCATTGTTTAGCCTCCAATCAGCGACAAAATAATTGAGACACTGTCCTTAGATGGGGTAACTTCGGAGAATAAAACAATCTACCCCTCCCTCCCCCCCCCCCCCCCGCTCTGTTCAATGTTGGAATGTTTGTTCATCATCATCATCATCAATCTTTATTTATACACGAAATCGTATCATTTTACATGGTCTTCCTAGGAATCGTGTTTAAAACTAGACTAAAATACTAAGACTAAAAGACTAAGGAACTATTGACTATAATGTTAAAAATACAAAAACTTACATTATGGATAATAAGAGTTACAATGGGTCATGGTGTATCAGAAAAATCTTTCCCATGAATTGAAGTTTTAAAAACATTCAAACTAGGCAGTTTTCTAATCTCTGAGGGAATCTTGTTCCACAGAACAGATCCTCTGTAGTGTAGGCTCCTTTTTGCAGACTCAGTTTTGGGTCTGGGGACATAATAATTTAACTCAGAATTTCTAAGATTGTGTGAATGTACATTTGAGGTGTTGGTAAAGATCCGCCTCAGATACGATGGGGAAAGATTATTATGGATTTTATACATTGTCACAGCCAACTGTTTAAGTCTTGCATATTCTAGCCTTTCCCAGCCAAGCTCATCCAACAAAACACTTGAGCGAACGTCATAGTTAGAAAAAGTGAGAATTCTAGCAGCCCTATTCTGCAGCTTTTGAAGTTTGTCTGCTAGTCCCTTATTGATATTACCCCAAACGGCACCACAGTAATTAAAATATGGCATTACCAGTGCATTGTACATGTTCACTCTAGTATCAAATGGTATAAAATGACTTACACGCCTTAAGATAGCAATACCAGCGGATATTTTCTTTGAAATGGTATGAATGTGTGGGCGCCAGTTCAAAGATTCATCAATTTGAACTCCAAGGGATTTATGTTTAATTACTCTTTCTAAGGGTGTATTATTGACTTTGACTGTGAAGTCACTGTTTATTTGGGATAACTTAAATTGGCTCCCTATAAGCATGTATTTAGTCTTCTTAACATTTAAAGTTAATTTGTTTGCTGACAGCCATGACTGGATTAAATTCATATCATAATTCATTTTATGTTCAAGGACACATGGGTCTTCTGCAGATGTGGTAAGGGTAGTATCATCTGCATACATTCTGGGTTTTGAAAACAAATTACATGAAGGGAGATCATTAATATAAATAGTGAATAAGAGAGGGCTTAAAATAGACCCCTGTGGAATACCACATGTTATATTACAGAAATCAGATTGAACTCCATCAATGAACGTTTGTTGCTTTCGGTCAGATAGATAGGACTGGAACCAGTTAAGGGATTGAGAACTTACCCCATGTTGCTTCCTACAGGTAGCTCGAACAGCGGCCCAACATTGCTTGGAGGGGATGGGGTAGGCAATACTTCAGAAAGGCCCTTTAGGGCAAAATGCCTCAAGAGCAGTGTTCTTTAACAATACCTTGATGCATATATTAACTTCTTAACGTATCTGGCGGACACAAATTTGTACTTTCACTGATCTGAAAATCGCCACTACGCTGGTTTAAATTTCAATCATAAAATTTGTGGCGATTTAGCCGCGGAAATTCGCGCTGAATCACAAACCGTTTACACGCGCCATTCAGGTTTGCAACTAGATCGCCGTTTTTGTCGCGCCACAAATTGCGCTAAAACCCCGCCGATGTAATTGGCCCCTAACTAACCTTCTAGATGGTGAATGCTCAACTGATACCATGGGTTCCACCCCTTGAGGACACTCGGCAGGATTGCCAAACTTGTCATTCAATCGAATCTTAAGGTTTTGACTCAACTGTCTTTTGCTGTCGCACTCAATTTGCAAAGTTTGGTCCTCGCACGCAAATAACCACTTCTGCGGCTCACCTGGAAGAATAAAACAAGTATCAATTTTGACGAATTCTACATTTGAAAACGTTCCCGCCCAATAGACCTCTTCCGGTCAAAGTAACAAATATAAAAACTTAGAGTGCAGCCATTGCTTTTTCCTCTTCTCCTCCTTTTTTCCTTCTCGCTCTTTCTTTTTCTTCTTTCCTTTTCCTTCAGTGGCGTGATTTTCGAGCTTATCGGGCGCAAGAAACCCTCACCTGAAACTCGTTACTTGTCATGTCAAATAAATAAATGAAAATGAAACCAAACAGATAAGAGCATAAATTAATTAATTAGCTCCAGCGCTTCTGCCCATTAGTAGCCACTTCCCTTACAATCCTCAATAGGAAACCCCACTATTTAAAGGAAACCAATTTAGCAGTACTTCCACACGCAAGCTACCCTGGGTACCAGAGGTTTTTCTCGCGTGCGACGGGAATTTTCGGTGTTGGCCTCATCTTCGACCGTAGGCCGAAGCCACGAGCGGCGAACAGAAACCGGAAACCGCGCTAGAAAAGACACTGGCACCCAGGGTACACGCAAGCACTTGTTTCACGGTAAATTTGGCCGTGCATCGCAAAGGAGTTTGGATCCACTTTGTGTCCCTTGTGAATAAAATCCTCGCAACAAATATAAGTTGGATCTAAATTGTACCACTGTAATTCAAAACGCTATGGGTTTGTTAAAACGAGTGGCCCTAGTTTTTAATTTGTCAAATGGGGCGAATTTTTCTGGAGTTAATCTTAAATGACTTGGTCCAAGATCAGAAACAGGAAAAAGAAAACATTGTCTTGTGTTCACGTGTTCCATACTACGTGGAATTAGAAAGTACGGCAAAGGAATTTACAAAAAAGCGTGATGCATGTGCAGAGTTGCTGTTTTGCTAATCTATCCCTATTGCTCTTTTGCCGTTCGCTTTGCTGTCGCCGCCGTGGTTGGTTAAGCTCCCTAATGAATTTATGTACCTGCAATGGGTTTAATCCTTATTTGGGTCTGACATTTGACGTCACTACATACGCACTCCACATTACCCACATACGGGACAGCGACCATGCTCGCCACAGGGCAGTCTGGCAGATACGGTAAGTTCTCAACTGATACCTGGCAAAAACAAACAAATAATTCATCGGAATTCAGATTTAATGACGTTAATACACATAGCAAAGTCTTAACACAATCCCAGGGTGTTAGAATGTTGTTTACCGATTATGTTGTCTCATATGTTGGATTGCAAAAGAGACGTCACTGACAGCGAGACACTTAAATGTGAGATAGCCATGGTACATGCGCGGCTTGTTTGTTATTGTTTTCATGGCACCTATTGACAGCCTCCTGTAGCTCAGTAGCGAAGGGGGGAGGGCAACTTGGACGGTTCTGGACTAATAGAGCGATTTTCGTATGACCTTGAAAAATGGTTTCGGGAAGTGTTAGTTATTAGTTTTATAGGCCAATGGATGTAAAGATCAAAACATGGACTCTTCGCCAAAGAAAACCCTAATATGGAGAAGGCTTTGTTCGATTGGCCAATCGTGTTGCAGTATGACGTCAAAGCGAAGTATCGATTGATTTCTAGAAAGTTCTCGGGGATGAAGATTTTTTTCCCGAGCGTTCACTTAACCAACCAAAAGCCACGCGCGTTTGTATCCGTTCGATAGACCATTCAAATTGCTCTATTTCCGTTCGTTTGTTCTTTCTGTTTTGTTCGCGCGTTTCCATTATAAGGTCATAGGTTCGATTCCTACCGGAAAAACTCTGATTTTTTCCGAGTTTCCTTTGAATACAGAAACGTCATTCCTATACGTTTGCCTTAACCATTGCCTTCTCGTATTTCTAGTATTCACCTTCATATCCTCGTCTTCTACTGGTACATTACAAACTCACAAAATGAACAGCTCGCAATAGATTGGCTTGACAGCTCTGTGGAAAAAGCTTTGAACCGGTCTAACAGAGGTTATATTTTCGAATACCGTTCAAGCCTGATTTTTATCAGCTTTCTTTTCGCAGCTGTTTTTAAACAGCTTAAAAGTTGTAAACATTACTGCGACGAACTTTCTCGTGCTATATCTATTAATATCTCCCAACCTCTCCGTTCCAGCTGGTGGTAACTCTAGGTTCAGCGGCCTTGAACTCCTCAGCATCCAATAACTTCCCACTTTCATCAAAAACCTTGAGGAACAGGCCTTTCACCATAGAGCCTGCCGGCGCCATCAGCTCTAAGCAATCTCTTCCATCTCTACCATTCACCGCCACTCCATTCGCCGCCGTCAACTCATTTTGGTTTCCCTCGCATATCATCACCTTATGAGGCAAAGTGCTAGGAAGAACTTTGATGGTAAATTGTTTCAACTCCTTGAGCGATTCGCTGACCGTCAGCTTCCGGCGAATATTTTCCACCGAAACGAGCGATATCTTGATTTTCACGTTGCAAGGAGCTTTTCCAGGCGCAAGCTTCACTTTAATGGGCGAAAAACGACCTTGCCCCTGCTCAATGGTGGCAAGATGGGGGCCGCCAACAAACGCTTCGCATTCCGCATGCAGCTTGGTTCGTCTGTCGTTCACAGAGCACGGCTGACTCCACTGATCAAGGACTTGAACTGTAAACTCAGGAAACTCTTCGTAGTTCAATACTTCGTTTGTCTCAAACTGAGGGAGCTTTACACTCTGCGGCTGGCCTGTCGTATCAGATAAAAACCATACGGGTTCAAGCTTTTGGCGCAACGATTTCTGGGATTGTTTGGATGGACAAGCGTTACTTATGATTGGTTAGTGACTGCCTTGAATACCATCTACCAATCATAACTAACGTTTGCTCACCCAAACAATCCCAGAAATCGTTGCACCCAAAGCTTTTACCCTTAAGTGCCCGACAGAGAGGGGGAGTGGGGAACAGATTTCACTTCATGACTCACGTGATTTATGAAGGTTGAAAATAGATACCAGTTCCCGAGCGAGAGAAAGCCCTTAAAAAATTATGCGCGAGCAACTAATGTGGCGTCAAAAAAGGGAAAAGTTCCATACAAGACGTCATTAGAATAGTCTGCTACATCGCCGTTCTTTGAGTCGTCACGCAACACTCCTCCCCACACAAGGAACGGCTGTGTAGCAGAACACCATTAGAACTGCGCCCTTCGAACGCAATTTAGCTGATTTAATTACGCAAACCTAAAGGAACTGTGCCTCATCATGCCTGATGGTGCCCTTGATCGGCGAAAGGTTGGATTTTTAACCTTTAATTTAAACGGTACTGGCAGGCCTCATTCGATCTTCAATATTGTTATTTTAAAATGCGGTTACTGAAGGACAACATGCTAAAATTATTGAAGACGCACCTACGGCTCATACTGGGTGTAAAAACCTGTGAAACTCGCGAGTGGCGTGAAACAATTAACAAAAAGAAGCCACAATAGAGCCAAAGAAAATAATATCTAGAAAACAAAGAAAAACTTCACAGGTTTTTACACCGAGGATGACCCGCAACCTACAGATCGACCAATGACTACTCTCTCACTGATGGCGCTCTTTAAGTCTCAAGAGCGATCAAAATCAGTTTTTGCCTAACGATATAAATACAAAATCAAGAGAAAAGTTTATGAGAATTAAACAATAATCACCTAGGGAAAAATGTTTTGATCGTTTAACAAATTCGACTTCTCTCAACTAATTCTTTACGGAAATGTATGAAGAGCAGTCTGGAGAATTTGTATGTTGATATTGAGGCTTAAGGGGTTAACTCCTTTTAATTGCATTCGAATGCAGTTTACGTGTACACGCAGGCAGAAAATTTCCTTCATAAAGTTTAACACTGATGCACACAAAAATTCAAAAAGAAGGTACGAAGACGTGAGCCGTTTTCTTTAAGATTAAGGTTTCGTGCACGCTCGTTTAGTTTGCAATAGCAACTCCTTATTTGAAGAAATTTAATCAAACTCACATGTGTTTGTCTTCATCACTGGGAATTCAACCATCTGATGCGAATACGTCGGTAAAAAGTGCAATTTCGCGTTCTAAAATCAGTACAATATACGTAACTAGGCATGCAAACACGAGCCAAAAGGACCAACAACAGGCTTTCTGGATAGACCAGCCTACAACGCGACCGTAACCGAACACTTGCGAAGACAAAAGTCAAATTCTTATCTTTCGTTCCATAGCACTGCTCCAACCGTAATCCTCACATCAAAAGCATTAAGCTTAGGAACTGGGAAACGAGTTATTATTAATCCACCGCCTTACAGTAAGGGAGGCTAATTCGACTGTCACTGTCTGCTGATTTTAACGCTCCGATTGGTTAACAAAAATAGCTACAACATGTTTTCACGCGCTTTACCACGTTGCATAGTTTCTCGCGCTCTACACAAGTCACTAAGCTTGGATAACATCTGCTGGTAAAATGGCTGATTCTGCCTGCTGGCAATACTCGTAAAATCGCTTATTCTGCTAGAAATTCTGCTTCAACATCCAAATACTGCACAAATATGTGCTTAATAGCTGAAAAATTTCCCCTTTCTGGAACGTATTTTCGCAAATCTGAACGGAGGGCATGCAGAGCAAACCTGTAATTTATCTTGTACAATATCACTAACATTAGTAGAAATGATGAAGTTTTTAACTTAGGATTTTCTAGTTTAACCATTTTTTTGTTTGTTAACTTTTTTTACAACTATTGTGCATATCATTACTGTTACTAATTTGTTACCAGTTTCCGGTAAACTGCTCAATTTCTGTTCGCAAACGCCTTAATCTGCCGGCATAACGCTCGCCTCAACATTCGCCTTTCTCTGCTCGACATATCGGACGACAAAATTTAGGCAAGCCAAATGGCCCCTAGCTTGTTTCCCTGGGCTTATATCACGTCTTATATCACTTGGCAACTGATGCAAGCTTTACATAGACGGCTTATTGTCTGGGGATATCATTATCAAAGTATATCCCTTATAAAACCGGATAAGATTATACCCATTTGGATTCAGGATATCTGTAGGAATGTAAAGAAGCTTGCACAATTAATCCTATAAAACAGGATTATCTAGTATGCCTTTAAAAACACCAAACTACGTCAAGTCTGCTTATCAATTAATTGGGTCTACTTTAATAGAAAAATATAATGAAAATACAGTAGACTCTTTACAGTTCCCTTTTTATCAGTAAGATCGCATCGAGCGTTTACCCTAACGGGCGGCCATCTTTTTTTCAAATGTAACGAGGTAACATGAACATGGCCGCCGTAGTATCCGGGTGTCTGTATTAGGAGTATTAAGCGGGTATCCGTAGAGCGGGATTCCACTGTATAGCAGAGAACAGACGCAGGTTCATAATGAAAGGTTACGAAGAATCGAACGAAGCATGACTCGAAAGAGGCCATTTCGAACGCCGTTAGCACTTACCTGGGATTAAATTTTCACCCAGGTTTCTTTTTCTTGTTATCAAACGCACTTTCTGGGACAATTTTCTCTATTCTTTTTAGAGTATCCAATCATCAAATTGTAGGCAAAGAGAATAAAACGGAATTTGCTTTTCAAGCTCCCATAGTTGAGTTCAAATTTCGCACTAACCCTGGGTTATCTTAACCCAGCTTCGAACAACTGTACGACACTGAAGACCTATTACCATTACTTAGCTTACAAAAAACACTCTATTTTAATCAATTTATTTACTCACCAGCCTTAATCCTCACAGGAAAGGTGACAAAATTATCATACTCAATCCCAATGACGTCAACTCTCACAGAGAGCTCTTTCCCATACTGCACCCTGTCAGAACCATTCGGGGTGAGGGCTATACCGCTGACCTCCAGAACACCGTCACTGTTTGTCTTGTACTTCTCCTTCAACCCTTGCACTTTCAAATTGGAACACGTCACATTCAGCTTCACAAATTCTCCAGAACTGAACAACGTTGCCGGGTTCTTGTAATTGTCCGTGAAAGCCAGTTTAAACTTCAGGCCCGGTTCACCCAGGGCGAGCTGGGGAGTCTCTGTTCGTGACGGCTCAGTTAGGGCAAAGAGAGAGGCGGTGCTGGCTGTGTAAAGCGGGAGAAATGCAAACAGATTTTTATTAATCGCCACTTTATGAACGAGAGGGAAACTGGACCCAGTTAACTTTCGCAAAGACTTCTGGGACTGTAATTAGGGACAGGGAAAAAAATTGGTCAGTAGGACTTTAATATTCACCGACGCGACGGCAACGAGAACATCGCTTAAAAAGTGATTTTGCCTTCTTTCAGTCTTCATAGCGATCATTCCTACCCACTTACTTTGTCAAATGTAGGCGCGAACTCTCCCGAAACTGAATTTCGAGTGACCATAGCCGAGTTCAGAAAGAGAAATAAAATTTTGTCCTTGCTTGTCTACGTCCTCCATAAAACGTGAAATTAGGCATTTTCACGGCGAAGTCGAACAAAAACAAGAAGGAGATGTACAAAAAAGTGAGATGCACGTGCGAAGTTGTTGTTTTGCTTTTAAAACCCATTGTTGTTTTTTTGATGTTCTCGTTGCCGTACGCGTCGGCGAGTCCCCAGTAACGATCCCAGAAAAAATGGCGGGACGGATTTTGGCGCCAGTTCGCCTCTCGTTTCTCAAGTGGCGAATACAATTTTTATTGATTCATAAGGCAGGCAATCAGATAGAGGTAAAACCGCAATTAAAATCCCTTATAAATTCGTTATGCAAGAAAAGTCGCATGCACTTAGCTGTGTTAGAGACGGTATATATTTAGTAAAAATTTAACCCCTATACCACCGCAATCCCCGCATTCCGGTTTGCTCACGTAATCTCTACCTGTCAAATCGTATATAGCAGTAAAGCGAGCCAATGTAATGCTACCAGTCAAACATTCCACTTAAACCTTACAAATTTTCGCGCTGTTTTCTTGCAAGGTGCACGAATTGACCAATAATCAAACGCATAAGCGCTGTGCACTCACCTTTAACAACAATCCGAAACTGCGCTGATGCCATTTCTCTGTCTCCCAACATGGCAATATACTTGAGTGTGAAAACTCCAGCTCTAGATAACCAGAACGGCTTGAATCCAAACTTCTCACCATCGTGCGGCTGATCATTCTGAATAGGTGCCATGTTTTCTGGTCCCTCTACCACCTGTCATAATCGGATCAATCGAGATTTCTGGGTAACTGACCACTTACCCCTCCCCTAAGTCACAATTAACACTTATTTCTTAGGGCAAAATTGTGACTTAGGGAGGGGTAGGTGGTCAGTTACTGAGAAACCTCCATTGATCCTCATAATCAGTTCTATGTCCTTATTGACTGAGTGGTAGGACCGTAAGGGAAAATATTTGGCTCGAGGTCAGGACGTACGGACCGAGCGTACGTTTGGTCCGATCTAACTCGTTCAATAAGCATTATATCATATGCGCGTTGTGTTTTTGAATTTTTCTGATGGAGCAAACCCACAATACGCTTTTCTAGCTGGACCGTACGCGTTTTCAGGCCCTATCACTTGACGCGTATGGGTTTCCAATGAAATTTCGCGCGGGGCCGTACCGGTCATATGATAATAGGGACCTTAAGACCCGACGACGGCGACGGCAACGAGAACTTCAAAAAAGCAATAGGTTTAATTAGCAAAACAACAATTTTGCACGTGCATCGTGCTTTTTTGTACATTTCTTTGTCGTCACTGCACGACTACGACGTGAAAAAGCCTAATTTCACGTTTTACAGAGGAAGTACACAAGCGACGACGAAATTTCCTCTCTCTTTCTGAACTTGGATATGGTTCTTAGGGGTTTAACTTTAGGAGGGTTCGCCTACATTTGACAAAGTTAGTGACTTGAAGTAATCGCAATAAAGATTGAAAGAACGCGAATTAACTTTTTCAGCGACAATTTTTCTGCCGTCGCCGTCCTCGGATCTTAAGGTCCCTAATAACCGCGGTAATAAACATTTGTTGGATAAAAATACGTGCACCTTGTTTTGCAATACTGCTGCAGAACGAGCTCAAAAGCGACGTTGCGCGTTTTACCACCCAAGAATCAAACCTGTCTTGCAACAAATCACGTTGTTGCCGGTTGCGAAAAGTTCTTATAGAAAGTAGAGAGTAGCTTTACTCTTTACAACAAAATCTCTATATGTTCCGCATCTTACCGGCTCAAGGCAAACTTCTTTTGCAGCAAGTGACGTAAATTCGGTGTATAGCGTGACTCCCGCGTAATTTTATCCAATCAGAAGTCAGTATCCACGGAACTTGTAACAACCTGGGCCCAGTTGCTCGAAGCATGGTTAGCGTTAACCAGCGTTTAATACCTTGACAACGTATATTTGGTTTTGATACTGCTTAACCAATGGTTAAAGCTAACCATGCTTTGAGCAACTCAGCCCTGATTTGTTGTAAGACAGGTTTGAATCTGGGCGGTAAAATGCGCAACATTTGTTTTGAACTTGCTTAGCAGCAATACTGCAAAGCAAGTTGCGCGTTTGTATTGCCCGTTTTAAGGAAGCTTAAGTTAAACTTTTTGGGTCGGTTTAACTTAAATCTCGGTTTAACAAATCTGTGGACCTAAAGATCTCTTCCTTAGTGGGTTATTTCAAGAAGAAAAATGCTCTTCTAGTCTAATTTATAGCTTTCATAAAACTGTTCACAAGAAATGGTGTTTAGATAAAACCGTTGGGCAACTATTGAAAATAGCTTAGAACGCGGTTTTGTTAAACACTGGCTAAACTACGTTTAAATAACTGGCCCTTTGTGTTCAAATTGATCTCTCTCTCATTCAGTGCGCTCATTCGTGAGATATCGATTTGACATTCGAAGACAAATTCCGTATCTCCGCGCGTCCACGCATGTACTGTCCTCGGAGCAAGTGTTAGGCCCTTTCACGCAAGGTAATTATTATTGCAACTTGTCTCGCAAGTTTGTTGTGATACAAGTCGCTGGAACAATTGCCTACTCTAACACATTGCAGCAAGCGTTGTACTAAGTAGAATTAACGTCAACATAAATTTGCTACATAAACCCCAACTACTTGACTTTGAATAGCTGCTGAATAATTGCCTTGTATAATGACAAAGCCTTTGTAAGCTGAACCATCAGCATTCCAAACGGAGCGGTAATTTTTTAACATGAATAGCGATGTGTAACAAATCAACCTTACGACACTCGAAGGCTGGTTTATACGATACGTTTCGTGCTATTGATTTATCGCACGCGACAAAGATGAAACGTGTAAGTCATCAGGCCTTTAGTTCAGCTTAGAACCGACCTGCATCTTATCCAAACAAAACTTAAACATCATTACTCCTTACTTGGCGAACACTGAGTTTCTTGTTGTGTACAGACACTAGCTGTTTAGGCGGTCTCTCGCCGCTGAAGATCTTTACCCAGAAGCCAGAGAACTCTTTCTGTGTTTCACCAGCACGCCACTGCAGTTGAGTCTTGCTAGTAACTTCATTTGTTAAATTGTGTTTGTACACTTTCACTATAACGCAACATTAAAAGAAATGACCACTTAAGTGAAAAGCATGAGAGACGAGCATTACAGGTAGCCCAAGCTCACGAGTGTGAATAGTTTAAGCGTAATATTAAGGACGTGTCCATTGATCGTATTCGGGAATAAGAATACGCAAAAGTTTTGTTGCAAATCTTCGTAATTTCTGGGCCACTTAAACGCTACATACAGCGGAATATTTTATTTCAAGCAGATTTGTAGATATTGCAATGCAATGAACGAAGTGATTTCTAGGGTTAATTCCATTTATTCTTTATATTCTGGTTTGCGTTCAATCGAACACGCCCGAAACAGGCCATTTTCGAGTTGCCTCAAGCCTCAGTTCCAAAGCCAGGTTAAGGGCGAAGCCAATGAGATGCAAATGCGGAGCCTGGAAAAAACTAATTCAAATCAAACCTTTTTGACAGTATTTTCACATGGTAGTGTTTTTCAGCATTTCACGACATGAAATTTGAATATTTTCTTGGATTTTGACATTGACAACTTTTGTGAAGGAAAGGGTTATTGTTGGGTTCCCATCTGTGAAAAAGTTTGGACCTATATAAACGAATCCAATGCTCTCCGACAATGACCAACATGTCAGGCCCGTTTACCTTCGAGTCCTTACAGCGGACCTGTGCACATATATTACACCAAACCCAGATCCATCTGAATTATTTCGTGCAACTTAACAAAGAATTGAAGTAGCACAGTTTCAAGAAAGGGTAAACAAACATCACATTACCTGTTTGGGGAAGCATTTGTTTCTCCTGGTTAAAGACTCGCTTTAACGTGTTCTGATCAGGGATTTCGAGAATTCTAGAGATTGGCCGCTCTTCCTCTTGACTAAGATAAACCTAGGGTAAGAGAGATTAGGCCTTTTTAAAAAAAATACCATAATACTCTTTCTTGTCCCTCCAAAATTTTGCATAAGCATTGTTTTCAATTTCTCTTGGGGTGATTGTGAGTACCAAGCGCAATTGAAAACAATTTGGAGGGACAATAAAGAGTATTGTAAGTAGGTTTAGTATGATCGTCCGGGTGAACGTAGTCCTGAGTAGGACTGTTGTTGACAGTGAAAGAGTATTGTGGTATTTTTGAAAAAGGCGTATTCAGTGCACATATTTGTGGATAGCATTACTAGGTCTCTGTTGCATACAAAAGACGCATCATGACAGAAAGAAGTTGAAAGCAATGGTGGATATCACAAGCCTTCTTCTACTAAAAGCCCCCCCTCTCCCCTTAAAATATCTGGGAAAAAATACGCCCCGGTTGGCTTATTGAAGAGGTTATAGTGTGTTGTCGATAAAATGCCAGATCAGTAACGGCAAAGTAAGATAAACGTGCATAGTTGCGTATTACACTTCTTGCTTTGGCAGATTTAGCAAACACAATGCAACGTCACACGTGAACGCGAAAGCTCGCGGAAACGGCAAACACGACTTTCGGTACTCAATTTGCCGTTCTGCCATCGGTCATTTCGGTTTTCACATCTGCGCGCCCCTACGTCATTCTCATCACGTTGTCTTAGTGAAATTGCCATACAGTTTACCTCGTCAGGTTGTCGTTGAACCACTACTTTGTCCACATCATTTTTCTTGCTAACTTTGACAAAATACTTGACCTTGCCATAGATGATTGGTTTCGTGTCAAGCTTGACAACATCTCCTGTTTTATAAACCTGCACACCAGAGCTGGTCGTCACTCGAAGAACGCCGTAGCGAACATCACCTGAGTTCGGCTGTTGGGAGTTTGGCAGTTGAGATTCGAAACTAACCTGATGAAATAAATGAAAATCGTGCGTATCAATTGATTAGCTCTTTCACTTTCAGAGTTAATTAGTATAGGTAATAGCATGATTAGTAGTGATATTTGGCATAAATACCACGAGTGATATTTCAAAATTGTTATACGTAATTTCACGAGCCGTTAGGCGAGTGAAATTTGGGACAATTTTGAAATATCACGAGTGGTATTTGTGCAAAATATTACTTACAAATCGTGCTATTATTTGTTTATACTACTACCCACAAAAGGTTGTAATTTTCACATGTAGGTATTTCAAATTGAGCTGAAATACCACTGATCTAAGCCAATCAAATTGCAGTAATTTCTCGTGTAGTAGTATAATGTAAATAATTAAAGTAGATAATTATGTAGATAATTAATGTGGTTCTATCACCCGGCCCGTGTACGTGTAAGGAGATCAATTTAGGTTTCTGGGAAACTGCCCACCCACCCCTCCCCTAAGGCATCATTTTGCCCTAAGTGAGAAGTAAGTGTTAATGTTAGCTTAGGGGAGGGGTAGGTGGGCAGTTTCCCACAAACCTGAATTGATCCGTGTAAGGTAATCCGGATTCCGGAATCCCGAAATTTATACAGCTCAAGGAATCCGGAATCTCAGTTCCACCGACAAGAATCCGGAATCCAGTACCTAAAATCCGGAATACATAGCGTGGAATCCAGAACCCAAGACTGTCTTGGTTCCGAGTTCTAACTTCGGGTCCGTTAGGGATCATTATACGTTTCTGCGAAACTGCCCAACCACCCCTCCCTTACGCCAACATTTTGTCTAAAGTGAGAAGTAACTGCTAATGTTGACTTAGGGGAGGGGTATGCGGGCAATTCAGAAACGTATAATGATCTTCTGGGTTCACATTTAACATTAGTTTGCTAAAAGCCAGTTAAATAAAAGATCTTGTCAGTACTTTTAAAAATTAATATAATTTCGACTTTAAGTATTTTACAAAACGACATTTCTTTCTTTTGTTTTCGTAAGGGACAAACGGTAACTACAGATGTCGTTGTAACAGTCAGAAACCATTCTCTAAATATCATTGACTAGGCAAAGAATTAAGATTTTTCCTGATTTTCAGCAAAGGTGCCGAGTTTCCCAAATTTTGAAAACGTTTCGTTTTTTCGTAAATTTCTTTTTCTCGAAAGAGACAACTCTGAACACAATTCTTGAATATTTCTCAAACTTTGGCTGTGACCATTAATTTAGCCATCACGTACTTCAAATGAGAGGGATAGTTTAACGTTTTTTTTTTTTTTTTTGGGGGGGGGGGGGGGGGTTACTTACCAAAATTTCATACCGGGAGGCTCCGCTCCGAAGTCCGACCCTTCTAAATGAACCGTCTTTTAAATATGAATAAGCCACTAAACCAGAAAGTTTTCTTTTCTTTTACAAAGCCATACAATGCGCTTGTTACCCCGTTTAGATCTTATCACAGACCGCAATGACAGATTTCCCTACCTTTTTATATACTTCAATCGACGCTAATAACCCTACCCTTTCAGAGAAGCCCGCAAAAAGTAGCCCTTTCGGGCGCAGCCTCTCCGTAAAGGCCACTAAAGGGAGGACTCCGCCCCATGGGGCGTAACAGCAAGTTGTTCCAGAAATCCTTTCATAGTCTCACCTCCTTATCAAGTTCTCGATGGCATTTTTCCAACCATGTTCTGAATTCTTGCGGTAGCCTTCTTTCAGTGGATGCATCTTCCAGCGCTGTGGATAAGTCCTTCCTTTCATCCAACAGAATCTTCAGCTTGTTGTTAGACACTGGAGTATGTCGGTTGAAAAACAGGATTCCCTTCAACCTGCGATAGCAGCTATCCGGGACAACGTCTTTCTGCCTTTTGGATCGTTGAGCGGGCGAAGTACAAAATTCCATCCTTCAGGGAAAAAGAAATAAGCAAGAAAAAGAATATTTTCTTCCGTCTGGCAGCTTTACTAAAGTCACGTAAAACGATGCTTGACATTACTTTGGTATTTTAGAAAAGATTGCAACACGTTTTTCGGCACTTGGAGCTGGCTTGCGTTTTTTCTTTTTACGTCTCGGTAAGCGCTGTACGTGTCCCCGTGACTGTCATCGTTTTCTCACCCTGGGCCGTCGCTGTCTGTGTATCGAGGTCCGATCGTTTCAGTTTTTCCGCTGAGTGCGCTGACAAATTCTGAAACTGTTTCTTAATGTGCTGGTATATGTAACTGCCTTAATAATATACATGAAAAAATTCTTGAAACTGACTGGCTGAGAGCAATGCAGTTTTTAGTAAACACAGTGCGAAACGAGGAAACACAATGCAAAAACAAGGAAATAAAATGCAAATATCTCAGCGCACTGTGATTGGCAAATAACCAATAGGAATGCATAAGAACCAATCAGGTACCGCAATGAGATTGTTTCTGAGACTGGGTAGGTTAAATTGCATTGTGGGACTGTTTTGGAGACGAATTTTAATCCAGCAAATTTTTTCATGTATATTTTTTTCTCGTTCAATGTGGAATTTATTTGCCCAGGTGGTATGATTACCTGTACTGAGAAGACTTGGTTTAGAAACCAAACTAAACTTGTGTGCCTTACTTGTGAACATACGACAGAGGCGCCAGTCTTCCTTGCCAGAAACATTCAAATATTGGCTCCTGTTCGTCATCTTCCAGGTCATCAGGCCGCGGCAAGGTCTCTTGCCCTGACTCGTGGGGGAAATACATCAACACGCCCTAATGTGGAGAAGTTAAATAGGAAGTGAAATGTTGAATTGAAAAATCCCACTTACATTGCTGGTCACTTATATATACTGATCACAGTGACAGTTGTCCGCAAGCTCCGGCGATCGGTGAAAATCGCCGTTTATTCGTTGCGGAAACGCTGACTATTCACAGAAAATAAAAATAAATCTAAGTGACTGTACGAAAAAAAACGCATGATAAGGAACAAAGAAAACGTGGGTAAAAGAATGGTGTCAAATTTATTGCTAAATTTCTATCCCCAGTAGCTCGAAATCAACTGAAACTTTTCCTGAGGGCCTCCGGAATACTATAGTCCCTTTCCCTTCTCTGTCGGACCCCCTCCCGCACCTGCGCGAACAATTTCGCACAAGAGTGGCGCAGTGGAGAAAGCAAGTGATTTGCCTCCTACCAGCGTCGCCCGGGATTGAATTCGAGAAAAACGCCATAAGTGGGTTTCCTTTTTTTCTGTTGTTGTTGTTGCCTTTTTCCCGGGTACTCCTGTTTCCCTCTCCGCTCTAAAGCAGAAAAAAAATCCTAAATACCATGTGGAAAGGTAGACAAGAGCTCTCCCACTAAATCGTTACTTACAATTGCGTTCGACGCATGGGATCGCACTTCAAACTGATGAGACTGTATGGCACAACTTTAATCGAAAGGGTATTGGGACACGTATCTGGTGTCCCAGCAGATTTTGCAGGGGCGCATCATCAATTTGCAAAAGAGGGAAGATTAATTATTACTGGCTCATACATTTATAGTGTCCGCTTTATTTATTCATTTATTTAGCTCGAGTGCCGGCCGCGCAAGCTACAGTATAGGTAAAACTAGATACCTGTACGGTTTGATGGGGATCCAAATCAGGAACTTTCATCGTAAGTGAGAATGGAAACCACGCTTTCGCTCTGGTCTGGTACAGACTTTCAATGTCATCCTCGATGTCCCGAAGATTAAAATATGTCTTTTGGTTGGAGTTTCGGCCATCATCTATGATCAGCCTAATATCCACCTTAAGAAATGAGCTTAATCCCAACTCCGGCTGGAAAAAAAAATTAATGCTTTATTCATAAAAATTCCGACCTGTCCACTAACTCAATAAAAGTAAAAGTTAAAAAAAGCTACTGTTCACGACAAAATGGTTACCGCTGTTTTTTCATGGGGAGGGCATTGTGGTTCTTTGTGATTGGGCTTATTGCAATAGACAACTATTGTGTAAGGAAACTTTGTTTCTCTCTGTTTCAGCAGTCCTCTTGCAGCCTCTATCGTCTGACAACAATTGACTGACAACAACGATTCTGATTTAAACCATCAAAACGTAACTTCAAAGGGAAAAGGCCATGCTCCACTGACCAAACAGTCCATCTGCCCGAAATTGTCAAACGAGTTTTAACAGAATTGTTACCACCAGCCGTTCTTCGAAGCTTAAGTGGATAAATCCTTATAAAGGAAAAACTTTGAACACTTACAGGTATCCTGGAGTTTCCCAAGGAAGGAAGTTTCATGTTCCCTGAGCGACCTCTTTCGCCGAATAAGTAGAAGTGGTAAACGTGAGCTAGGTTCTTGGCAAGACTGTTTCCACCGTCCTCCTGAATAGAGTCGATGTGTAAATCTCTTATACCCGTAATCACAATCATTGTAAATTGATTGTATGCCGCCTCTCTTTCAATCTGCGTGAATTTCAAACAGTCAACATGAGTTGCAAAAAAAAAACAAGTAATAGATCAAACTCAATGGAGCCTTCAACGGTTTTTTCCAAGTTTTGATAAAGACCATAAAGCGATGGTCCACCGTCCTCCTGAATAGATTCGATGTGTATATCTCTAATACCCGTAATCACAATCATTGTAAATTGATTTTATTATATAGACACGAGTTTTTTACTGGAAAATATACCACTCGTAAAATTCATAAAAACTACATCCGGGACCCGAGTGGTTTATTTTCCATAATCTCACACGTGAGTTTATCGATGACGTAATTTCGGTCATTTCCCTCTATTATTTTATCGATGTCTTTTCGTCTTTACAATAAAAAGAACATTACACGGCGGCTTGAAGATATGAATTTTATTTTCTCGTGGCAAATACAATATTTTACTCACTCGCTACGCTCGTTCGTAAAATATTGTTTTGCCACTCGAAAATAAAATTCATATCTTCGCGCCACCGTGTAATATCCTCTATGTATGCCGCCTCTCTTTCAATCTGCGTGAATTTCAAACAGTCAACATGAGTTGCAAGAAAACAAGTAATAGATCAAACTCAATAGAGTCTTCAACGGTTTTTTCCAAGTTTTGATAAAGACCATAAAGCGATGCTCCATTTACACTACTGGTGAGAGGGCCTTAAAATTCTTGAATTTACCAAGTCTAAAGCTGATACGTCAAAAGCGAGCCAAGACATTGCTCCACAGAGTAGCGAAATTTTCAACAAATCACTTTCAAACTTGGCAACTTTACTGATTTTAAAGCTTTCTTTCCAGCCGAGTTGATGGATTTTCTCTAACGGGTCCCGGTCAAAAGCTGAAGTTGATCCAGAAATTTTGCTACCATGGTAACATGACGTCACACTTCTCTACGCCACTGCACTACTACAATAGAGGCCAAATATTCTTATGCAACATTTTTTGGAGCGGTTGCATCCTCGTCTTAGTTTGTGATTTAGTAGGGACTTTAAGATCCAACGACGCGGACGACAACGAGAACGTCAAAAAAAACAACTGGTCTAATAAGCAAAATAACAACTTCGCACGTGCATCACGCTTTTTTGTACATTTCTTTCCCGTTTTTGCACGACTACGACGTGAAAATGCCTAATTTCGCGTTTTATGTAGGACGTAAACAAGCAACGACGAAATTTTATTTCTCTTTCTGAGCGTGAATTTGGTCCCTAGAAATTCAGCTTCAGGAGGGTTCGCTTGCAATTGACAAAGTAAGTGGGTAGGAATAATCGCTATGAAGACTGAAAGAACGCAAATTCACTTTTTAAGCGACGTTCTAGTCGCCGACGCGTCGTTGGATCTTTAAGTCCTTAGTGCGACTGAGATGACGAGGCTTTTTTGAGACATCTTATAATTTTAGGTTTACCCACAAGTTGTGCTACGATAACTGAGCGCGAGGTGCGAACAATGTGAGCGATGCGTGAAAACCAAGAACAAAACGCGAGGATCGTTTTTCTATACAAAAAAGCTTAACAAACTTACAACATCCTTCAAACACCGCTTTTCCTCCTCAGTTTCAAGAGTGCTAGTATCACTTGGGTTGCGAATCCATCTGTAGTCTTCAAATACTGGTTTCCCCTCCTTTGCCCTCTGTTGAAGTTTCTCCTGAAAACGACACATAAATAAACAAATAAATAAATTCAGTCGAACCTCCCCGGTAAGCGATCACCCAAAATGCGACGATTGAGTGGTCGCTTTCAGGAGGTGGTCACTCACGAGAATTGACCTACAGGGCTGGGTTATTCAAAGCAGGGTGAAGATAACCCAGAGTTAGTGCAAAATTTCAATTCAGATTAGAAGGCTTAAAAAGCAAATTCATTTTTATCATTTTTGTCCACAATTTGATGATTTGATGCTGTAAAAAGAATCGACAAAATTATCCTGAAAAATGCTTTTGAACAAAAGAAATAGAAACCTGGGTTAACCCAGGGTTAGCACTAATCGGCCTTCGAACAACTGGGCCCAGGGGATCTTTTCCCTGAAGAAGTTCCGACACATCTACTACAGAATTTATTGCGTGCAATTTCTTAGTTACGATTTTTATCAATATGTGTAGTTCCATGTTGTCAGGGAAAGTTCTTTGTAAACTTTGAGTGGCTTATTACATACAGCGCACAAAGAGATATCACCATGCGCAAACGGCCGCTTACAAGAGATTAAAAACAAAGTAAAATTATAAAACCGTTAGCCACCACAGTCGCTTATGAGAGGTTTTAATTATAGGGCTTTGACTGGGAAAACTTTGATGTTTTGGATAGGCAGCCGCTTACGAGAGGTGGTCGTACATGGAGGACATGAAGGTTCCACTCTAAATATATATTTTCTCAGAGAAAGAGCAGTTGTTATGTTAGAGCGGTTTTCATTTGAGTGTCGAAAAGTAATTGGTTTTGCACTTTCTACACGATGCGATTGGCTTAAAAGATTCGCGCCACCTTTTCATCCAATCAGAAGTAAAACCAAAGCCAATTGTGACGCGCTCGCATGCATTTTCCCACGCTTTGCGTAAGCCACATGTAATTACTTCGAGTTTTGATTGGTTCAATGTATTGTCTGTGTCCTATGTGATTGGCCAGAGTAATTACTTTGGTTTTGGTTTTACGACACTCAAACGAAAACCACTCTAAATCGAGTAAAGTTCCTTTGAGTAAAGAATTTATGAATAATTAGACTTACCTTGGATATGGTGATTTCAGTCACATAAGGACACTCCTCTTTCTTGGTGATCACTTTGATGCGGTTGCCAAGGTAAAAACCCTGTGAAGAAAAACATTTCAATCACATTTATCATGGTCCTGTACCGTGAACCGGCTCTGATTTGTTCAGAGGATGCAATATTAGGGATCTTAAGCAAAAGCTGTTTATGAGTGACGCACGTCAAGCTTAACGCTACCAGCCTGCGGACACAGACGTAATAAATATCTACTTCACGCTGGGTCCGGCCTAGGTTTATAATATTTCAGATCATTGTGCATGATTGTATAATGGCGATACTTGTAGGATTTTGAATTATTATCGAGAGATTGTCAGAGATTTTTGACTCATTCTTAGTAAAGGATGTGTTTGTACAATCGATTCACCAAATTAAATTAAAATAAATCGCGAGTCTGAGTGCGATGTAATAAAGCTATATTATTTTCCTTTCCCTGTAGCGATAATCTTGTCCAGGTTTTGTTTATGTCACCTACTACCGTGTTTTATGAAGCGAAACCAACGGCCCACATCCCATACGTAGCTCAAGAAGCCGTTGCTTCACAAAGAAGTCAGCATTCAACATCACAGGAAACCTTGTTATAGTCGTGAAATTCACATTCCAAAGCGTATTTGGAAACGCTTGCCAAAATCCTAGACACGCCTGCGAGCGAGGTTGCGAGGAGTCTCTCGAGCTGTATTCTGTCTTTTGATCTGATTGATCAATATTAAAACAAAAGGTTTTACGTAACGGAAATCGTTGTGCCGCTCGGGTTCGCAGATGACACTTTTCGGGTGGAGCACGCGGAGAGAAGCGACTACCGGGAATACGTCTGTGTCCGCACGCTATAACGCTACCTAATTTGTATTGCAAAGCGATTTTAATTTTATAAAGACGATTTGCCCGAAAACGTGGGCAAAAACCACTGCCAAAGCATGCAAAAAGTCCATTTCCGGTTGACGTACGTTAAATAGTATGATTTGTAATGGCGTTCCCTATTTTCAGTCTATACTGTTAAAAGATAATTTGAAAATTGTAGTTAAAGCAATTTAATTTTTTTCTTGTGACAAAATTGAAGTTAAAGCAATTTAATTTTTTTCTTGTGACTTACTGCTTGAGTAGCTCCTACTCCAAACTTTGAAATAGCACCATCCAAATAAGCAGGAATGAGATCAACTTCTTCCTTCTCAAGCCCACGATCAGCTTGTGATAAAAAGTATGTAGCAAACGCCTTGAGTCCCTCATATGACATACCTTCTCCATTGTCAAATATTGCAACCAGTTTCTGTCAGGAACAGGAATAAAAACATTCTCTCTTTTATCATTTTTTACATTTATCATTTCTAAACACCTCTGTTTTACACAGAGGGAGAAAAGGTCATGAGTTAATTAAAAATGGCCGATGACAGCAACGTGATAGTTACAAACATTTCCGTGGTCAGTTTGCTCTCCGCCCAAATTGTACTTAACTTGTAAAGAACGTGTAGCCTGCGAGCAAGCTTCTCATTTGGGGGATATCATGAAAAGTAGACGCTCGATAGGCACGCGAGAGGAGACGCGAAAGTGGGGGGTGGGGGAGAGAAAGGAGAGCTCCTTTCCTCGGCCCCTCGCGGCTTCGACGATCGCTCGCGCGTTCTCGCGCGGCTCGAGTTCGCTAGCCCAAATAGGAGAGCTTGCTCACAGGCTAAAGAACATGAGACTGAAGGGGTCTAAAATTAAGGCATCAACCTTGTACCATAGGGTTCGTAAAGAGTTTTGGATCCAAAGTTCAAGACTTTTTCCAGACTTTTCCATAGCAATAATTTCTTTTTCCGGACTCAAGGTTGTTAAATAGGAGATCAATAGAGACCTTAAAACAATGGAGGAACAACGCTTTTCTCATGATGCGCTGCAAGCGTACAGGCGAGATTGAATAAGATTTAACCAGCACCGAAAAAAATTTCACTTGTAAAGCACTTATTGTAACTTCCAAAAAACTCAAAACTTTTTACCTTTTTTTCAAGACTATCTCTATTTTCCAGACTTTTTCCAGGTCCGGAAAATTGTTGGGCAAAATAATTTCAGGACTTTTTCAAGAATTCAAGACTCTGTACAAACCCTGATCACAGAAACGGCAAACGCTGAGTACCCAAGGAGCCAAACACACAAGGGCAATCTTCTTTTAGCCTTGCAAACTCAAGATACATACTCTGACCTGGAATAACTCCCACTTCCTTGCAATTTTACTTACATCTCTAAGAAAGATATGAACGTCAATAATTCTCTCTGTGTCCTTGGTATTATTTATGCTGGTTGCTTGAATGGAGTTATCAATAAACTCACAGAATGCTTGGTAGCTAGCTGTAAATAAAACAAAATGTCAAGAATTTACCTTTTATTACAAAGTGACATTATTAATTTTAAGGATACACTAAGCAACTAAAATGCAGTTGTCACTTCAGACATGAACTCCTAGTTGTCCAAGACAGGGCTGTCACTAAGATTTCAAGTTGCCACATAAATACAACAAATTGGCAGGAAAATTAAACAGCTAGCAATTTCCTTTTGGTTTTATTTTTCCTCTCTTTCCACAGAAAGTAGCTGGGATTCATGTTCCTTGTTGCTGGGGGAAATTCCCAGCTCCCAGCCATTAATGACAGCCCTGCAAGAAAAAAAGACTCAGTGATGCACAAGGCTCCACCAGGGTGCAAAGAAAGTCAGTTTTAGAGCTTTCCATTAGGGCAAGGTCTAGTCAACATGTACCAGCCCAAAAGTCACCTCAACTAGCCCCTCCTCCCCCCCACCCCCCCGCCCCCCCCCCCCAAAAAAAAATTGATGAATAGGATTGATTACAGTTCATTGAATAGATGTTCTTCTGTAATTTTCCCAAAAAAATTTGCTTGCCTGTCAGGCATGTAAAGAACAGGATTCACTACCCTGACAGCAAAATCCACCAGCTGCTGGCTATCATTGCATGCTGGTCCACTGGTTGCTACTACAGAGTAGACTTTGTAAGTATCTAGCATTTGAGTTGTCATGGTAGTGCTAATAGCAATCATTGTTCTTCGAACAACTTAGTCAAGGTCTTAGTGCCAGCCAACACAATCCTATCACTTTAAAAGACCGACAGTTAAAGCCTGTGTAGCATGCACCAGTCTGGTTTTTTTTCAGGTAGAAAAGAAGAGGAGGCATATTTATGTGTTACCCTGATGGGCATTATATAAAAAAAATATCCAACACTAATAGGCACCTGCCATGCAGGCTAGACCTAGTTACATGTAGTTGGTATTTGAATCTACCAGACTGGCACTCTAACAGCAGAGCCAACCAGACAATGGTTGAGTCATTACAAACTTGTTCTTACCACTAAAATGATAATTGCCACTTTGTGTGAGTGCATTTGGATGCACGTCATATCGCATCAGTTCTGAATGTGGTTTATCCAGCTTATAAGATTCTTCACTTGAGCCACGGACCTTCAGTATTAGAAATAAAGGAAAGAAAAGAAGCAGTTGGTCCTTCAGTAAGTAAACATAACTTGCAACAGCCCATAAACTGAAGGGGTTAAATAGCTTGACCCCTTCTTTCCTACACAACATTATGTCACATGTGTTTGTCATTCTAACTATTAAAGCTGTGAACAAGACCCTACTGCATTGCTATTCATAACAAATGAATCCTCTTTAACAGAACTTTAATTTGCTTACAATTTCCTTCAATTGTATATACCCAGCCGCAATCTTAGATCCTCTAATAGAAATTTATTAGTTAAACACTATTTTAATTTCAATTCGTATGGTAAACGAGCTTTTTCTGTTGCTGCTCTGGAACTTTGGAATAACTTACCTGAGGATATTAAATCTGCAAACTCAATTGATTATTTTAAACGCAAACTTAAAACATTTCTTTTTATGCGAGCTTATGAATCGTGATGTCTATATTTGTTATCTGATTTTTTATCTATTGTATACATTTATCTATTTTGTAGTTAGCGTCTAGTTTTAATGTCAATTTCTTGTGATTATTTTTACTTTCTAGTTTTATCTAATTTTTGTAAACAGCGCCTTTGAATCTTGTAGAAAAGGTGCTATATAAATGGATTATTATTATTATTTTTATTATTACAACACTGTATTAACAGTTATTCTTCATTTCTTTGTCAATTTCCTCTTAGAGTAAGTACATTTTTAGAGACAGAACTTTCACTGAGTAAATTCTCGTGTTTTTGGAAAGGTACCGATACATGTAAAAGGATGTTTGACTGCATATTTTTTGCCATACATACCAGACACCATGTTTCAAGTCTACTGTTTTTAACTGTATAGAAATTTGAGGAATCCAGCTCATTGAAATCACCATCGCTGATAGTGAAGTTCTTTAAAATGAAAAAATAAATAAAATAAAAATATCAAAATCAGTTCTGTGAGGTAAAAATTGAAAAAAACTCAAAAAAAAATTATTAGCGAAGAATAAGAAAGGATGTTAGCTAACTCCTAACAAGTCTAGGATATAGGGAAGAAGTTGACTTATGGGGGTGACAAAGTTATTGGTGACTGAGTAGTTCAGAAAGAATCCCAACAGGCCAGAAGCAAAGCACCCACAGGCCATTTACAAGCATGACTGAAGAGCTGAGCTTAGGGCTACCAAGACCCAGGGGGGTACTCACTTATCATGATCTTGAGTCTTAAACTGGGTATATAACTTCACTATTAAGTTATGTTAGTTAACAATTTGTATGCAAAAATCAGGATCATAAAATAAGGTAGGTTACTTGTCTTGAACAGGGTAGCAAAATGAATAATATTTTTCTTAACCCTTTTAGTCCCAAGAGTGATCAACATCAATTTTCTCATAACTGCATCAATACACAATCAAGAGAAAATGTTATGAGAACTGGTTAAATGATCACCAAAGGGGAAATGATTTGATTATCATCAAATTCTCTCAACTGATTCTTTAAGGAAATTTATGGAAATCAGTTTGGAGAATTTGTATGTGGATATTGGGGCTTAATACATTAAACAGGGTCAGGGTTTAAGGCCTTGGCAGCACGCCACTATCCAAACTTCCTTTAAGCTAACCACCAAAACCACCCTTCCCCCACCCCCCGCCTGCCCTTTTCCACACAAGAACAACCTCAACTAGTGATCAGGGTGGGATTTATGTACATGTACCTGGGAGAACTCAGTTTAAACCCAGCCCTATAAACCACTCTGCCATGCTGGGTATAGCTTTTCAAGATCCCAGGAAGAAACATTTACTAACCTCTGGCAAATGGGGAAACAAAGACTTGACTTGTGTTCTAAATTCATCAAAAGTGCAGTCTCTTTCAATCTTCAAGGTCTTGTCAGCATTCCCGCAAGAAAGCAAGACATTTAGTTCAGCCATAAAGCAACTGGCCTGTGATTGGCACTGCTAATTCCTGAATAAAAAAAAAGAAGACAAAAATGACCTGAGACAAAAAGGAAATTAATCCAAAGACAAAATAGCCAAAGACTGAACAGAAGAAATGGAAGAAAAAATTATATATACTTTTGAGAGAACTGATTTTATCCTGAAACCATGCCAACAAATGTTGTCTTGTTTTGAAGACAGTCTATGAGGAGGTGAGGTTGCTTAAGAACTTAGAAATATATTTTGAAAGAATAATAAAACAATATCATTGAATTTGGCTTTCATATGATGTGATCTCCTTAATCTGCAGGGTGTGAAGGCCTCTGCATTATCCTTAGCCTGAGAGAAAGCTCTCTGGGAGACTCCATGGGTGGGGCACAAAAAGGAGAGAGAGCTTGCAGTCGCATCTCAGAAGTTTGAATTCCACTTCCAGTGCCCCCTGTAGCTCCCCGTTGACTGACCTGTCAGATTTTGGGCAATCAGCATGGTGCAGAAATAAGTGCTGAATGTAAACAAACATTAAAGAGCATGTGAAAGATAAATTTTGCTCGAACAAATAAAGCCCTAAAAGCACACCCGCAGTGCTGGGAACAACAGAAAATCGTTAAGTTCTCGATGCCATAGTCAGGTCATTGACAAAAATGAGGATGCATTTCTTAATACTGAAGACCTTATTACAGAGGAACACTTTACTTAAGTGAAAGTTGTGGTGTTGTGGCTGAGTGACGAAACAGATTTGAGGGTGCCAAATCAAGAAGGAGAACAATGAAAAAGTGGCAAACCACTGCTAGTGCCTGCTAAAGCACTCAACATTGAGACAAGATATTTTACAAGCTTTGAGGCTACCTCGATCTCAGCGTATCGTTCCGACAAATAATTGTTCTGAAGTTCTAAAAGTCCAGAATAGTTTATTGATTTGTCTCTCTCCTTTTTATAAAAAGCACCACAAATTGACCAGAAATACAAAGAACTGACTAACTCATCTGTTGCATAAGATGCTAAAATAACGCATTTTTTTCCTTTGCTAAAAGTAAACTCTACCAAGCCATTTTTTGTTTGCTTCAAAGAAGCTACATGTATAGCATCAAGCAAATAACCCATCTTTACTATTATTTAAAAATTGTGAAATGTATGAAAAAGTCTTTTCATAATTTAGAGCAATAATATATTATGTAAATGGTTTTCAAAGGTTTCATGCTATTGAAGATGTGTGGCCTGTCACCCCTCAGTTTCTCACAGTAATGATGTCATTACCAAATTTCATCTCCGCCGATAAGCATTTTACATCGACCTTTTCAATTCAGAAATTCAGATTCCTGAGACCTGACTGCAAGTTATCTCTTATTTTTTCTACCCCAACCCATGCATGCAGCTTAAGGTTTGATAAGATACAACAGGTCTAAGTTTGATAAAACTGTTTAAAGGTAACTTAAGCAGGTCATCGACAACATAATCCCCAGGAGAGGGGAAAGAGGTCGTAGAGAACACCTGACAAGGGAAATGAGAAGACATCTTAATTTCACACGTAAAGTTAAGACCAATGAACGTCGCGGGCAAACACATTTCCTGTAAGTAAACTCAGGTAACTAGTAAATAAAAAAGATATTACGACTCCTCGTCATATAACAACTACTTAGCTATTCATAAAGAACAGATGATGGGTGACTTACTAAGTTTAAATTATTCACACTTCTATCATAAAGCTAGTAGCAAAAGTTCACTTTGTTCGATCAGCTAATAATTAATTGCGCACAGCGACCTCATCAAAGGTTTTTCACAAACCTGAAGATTTTCCAGCTCAGACATTAAAAATTAATATTTGAGGGACCTAAGCAACCGCCGCAGATCAGAAATAAATAAACAGTAAGCTTAAATCAGCTGTTTCGAGACGGGAAGCAAAACCGAAATGTTTTGAAAGGCGAAGATAAACAACGCGCTCGATCTCTGCAAGTGAAACAAAAAACTTTTTCTCGAGGCTTTTGCAGAAAACATACGAAGGTAAATACTTACTTTGCAAAGGTGCAAGAGGCTGAACTCGCTTGAAAAGAAATTGAAACTATGGCACCAATCGTGTCAACATGTGATAGGTCTTTGCAGCGTCCAGAGTTTGCAGCAGGCTAAACACTGTCAAACCCTGCCGGGGAACCGAGCCTCTTTTTCCTGTCTTTTGTTTACATTTCCGGCCCGCCGATCACACAGGTGGACGCTGATAAAATAATGAATCTGGAAAGAGTTATTTTGTCTTTTATACCAAAATTGAAACACAGTAGGTGATCTGTTATGTAAACATCAATTTATTTCTCACTGAGCCTACACAACCACGACAAACTCGACAGACCAGTCACTAGAAGTGGCTCAGACTTGTTATAAGTTTCATCGCAGAACTCAGAGCGTCCCGCGCCACATTGGGTGACGAAGCACTTTTTCAAAGTCTAGAAGTGTCTGTGTTTTAAGGCACGATTGGAACCTCTCCCCTAAGCGCTTTATGAATAAAATATGGTTATTTTTGCTTTCAAATGGCTTTGCAAGCTGCATTTTTTTTTCGTGCTGAAAAGCGCTCACTATCAAAGTGTAATCTCCATCTAAGAGTGTCCCTAAGACCACCTCTCGTTAAAGCGACCACTTCCTTTAGGCCACCAACATCCAAAACATCATATTGGAACCTCTCGTAAGCGGCCGCGACCACCTTTTTAGATGACGGTGTTATAGCGGAGCTAGCCTGCGAACGGCAGACGTTTTTCCTCGCTCGTCGCCGCTGAGGTACGTTTCGCGAGGAGGAAACGTCCCTCCGTTCGCAGGCTATAGCGTAGCGCGCGCGCGAAGCGGAGCACCATGTGTAAGAAATTGATAGCCAAGTAACCGTGCGCCCTTCGGCCCGTCCGCCCGTCCGTCCGCGCCACAGGATAGCCAATGTGAAATGACCTTTTTTACTTTATGTGGAGCCTGCAACCTGTGTTTAACTTGATGTTAGACGTCTATGATATGGTCATTTTGGCCATCCGGACTTTAGAGAGAAAAAACAACAACAATGAGTGTCTTTTTTTTCCGTTGACTAAATTTTAATGTCTACCGGCTGACGTGCTTAAAAAAGTAGAGCGAGAAATAAAAACGGCAAAGGAGACGGATTAGAATTTCATTAGAGATCGCAACATTAAAATGTTAAAGCATGCAGTGGTGAGAAAATGAGACATGTTAGCGGCCAGTAAGGTGAAAATGAGCGTCAGTGAAAAAGAAAAGAGAACTCCGTCAAACCTCAATGTGAGTGGCCCTCTATTGGGCAGCATAGGGAGCTTTAGCATCAAAGACCGCGACGGCAGCGAGAGCGTCACTCTAAAAATGAATTCTTGTATTTTCAAACTTTGTCGCGTATATTGTTTCCCCGCTAGCAGAGGTCTCTCCTTCCTCATTTTTGCCTCGTCGTGAGAGACCTCTGCTAGCAGGGAAGTTTATTGTCAAATGTACGCGAATTTCCCTGGAGTTGATTTCTTGGGGACCGCACTCAAGTTTAGAAAGGGAAAGAACAATTCGTCGTTGCATGTTTGTTTACGTCCTCCACCAAACGTGCTAATCTCGTGCCCAGATCTCACTCTGTTTTACACTTGCCGTGGGAGATCTGGGTACGAGATTACAAACGTGCAATAAGGCATTTTCACGTTGTAGTCGTGCACGTGCAAAGTTGTTGTTTTGCTTCATAAACCTATTCCTTTTTTTGATGACGTTCTCGCTGCCGTCGCTGTCATCGTTGCCGAAAGCTCTCTAGTCACCCTCTCCCTGCGGGGCGCCCATCCCTTTCTTAGACAAAGCGGTCATTTCTCAAGTTTCTCGAAAATTGCCTTCAATATTTACTGTAAATTTATATCTTATATATTTTTAAAACCTGTATTGAGTGGTAATCTCTACTTCATTTTTTTTACCTTCTCTATATCTAAGACAAAACGGAACTGATTTTTCAAACTTTGAAAACTGAAAAAGGCCTGATTGTTTTTTCAAACTTAAAAATGTTTATTTCAATTTCGGCCGATAATCGTTGCCAATTCATGAGATTTTTCTTCAATGGTCATAAATATCTGCTTCGGTGAGGACCAACTAACTACATCGGATGTTAAGAATCAAAGTGTTTCAGTAATAGTACTGAGCTATTAAAAACCCTGTACGTTAGAGTGATTAGTGAGTGAAGAGTGATAAACTAGTATTAAGAAGTAAGATCATCAAATTTAGAAAGGTGTTTAGCATCAATTAGAAAATGACCAAAAAAAAAAACGGAAAAAAAAAGACGAAACTGAATTTTTCCTTTGGACACCTTGAATCTGGTAGCTGAACTGCTTTTCATTTCGATAACAAAAGAAAAGCGATTTTTAAACCCGGAGCTTTCAAAACTTGTCGTTAAAGGAAGTTACGTGACGCTGTAATATTGTCAAGAGCGGTCAGGTAATCAATTCTCCTTATTGACTACAATATTTATAGATGAATTAATATGAACACTGATGATTAAGTACACTGGATTAGCATGTGGCAAAATCCCTCGGGGACCTTGGGTGAAATAAATGCTAATCACGAAGTTGTTTATCAAGCGATAAATAACAACAGTCCTAACGCCGATTTATAAAGAAAAAATAACTGGTTTTATCCTTCAAGCACCGGAAAGAGTAACAGGTATGAATTCTAAATGAATATGACGTGGATATTCGACAGCGTTACTGCTGAGGTGAGCGGATATTCGTAGGCGTCCCAGGACTGTTTCAGTTTGTTAACTAGTGACGCACATACACACATGTCCACACTTTCACAATTATCTGTTAACAATTGTTAATAGTAGGATGATTAAACATTCACAGAGACACTACGGCGTAGTGGTCAGCCGTTTGTTTTTTCCTGCTTCATCGACGCAACCTTTAACACTGTCACGAGGCTCTCCTTCAGCTGTGATACTATTCAACACTTTATAAATCGAGGTTCTTTGCTACCGCTGGATTTTATTGGTTGTTTTCGCAGAATTATTTTTACTTAAGATGTCTACTATTCCTGACAGGTCAGGGAATAAAAACAGATTTCACTGGAAAACAGAGGAGGCGGAGTTGAGTGAAGGAGACGAAGACTCAGACATCTTCGATTCTATCAACATGGATGTTACGAGTGACCGTGGCGAAAGGTATGAGCTAAGAGAGGTTAAAATACAGCAACCAAACGGTGCGAAGAACAACCAGAGAAACAGGGAAATTTTAAAGAAGAAAAGGAGCAGAATGAAGCGAGTCTTTTCAACTAAAAATGCGAAGAAACGTCGACTCGTTGGAAAGCACGGTGGGCTGAAAGTGGTGGCTTCCCAAGTTCCACAAAAACACGGCATGTATCTTTCGGATTTGTTTACGACAATGATTGACTCTAAATGGCGGTGGATTTGTCTAGTTTACACTTCAATGTACTGTGGTAGCTGGATGATATTTGGTTTGTTATGGTGGCTTATAGCCTATTTACGGGGCGCCAACTTCTGCGTCGATAACGTTGACTCGTTTGCAAGCGCGTTTTTGTTCTCACTCGAAACTCAAACAACTATTGGCTACGGGGGTCGGCAAATTACTCCTGAATGCCCTGAAGCTATTGTCCTTTTGAATCTGCAATCTCTAACTGGGTTTATCATAGGTGCATTCATACTGGGTCTAATTTTTGCCAAACTTTCACGTCCGAAAAATCGTGCGGAAACTATTTTGTTCTCCCGAAACGCAGTTATTGCAGTGCGTGACGGCAAAATGTGCCTCATGTTTCGCGTCGGCGACGTCCGAAAAAGCCAGATTTTGGAAGCGCACGTTCGGGTACATCTCTTTCGCCTAAGAAGAACTAGGGAAGGAGTTGAACTGCCATTTTATCAACAGAATTTGCCTGTTGGAATCGATTGGTTATGTGAAGAAAACCAAATAGACAGTATACTATTCCTCATTCTACCGCTGACTATTGTTCACGTTATCGATGAGAACAGCCCCTTTTACGAAATGCAGCCCAAAGATTTGCGCAATTGCGACTTTGAAATCGTCGTAGTCCTTGAGGGCACTGTAGAAGCGACAAGCATGGTGGTTCAAGCAAGGACCTCTTATATTGCTGAAGAAATTATTTGGGGCCATGAATTTACTAACATAACGGATCAGACCAAGTGGCGATCTGGCAAGTACAGGGTCGACTTTTCGACGTTTGACGATATCGGCCCTGTTGCCACCCCTCGAGTGTCAGCTAAGGATTACTATGAAGGAAAAACGTTTACATCAAAATCAGAGTCATCCTCAATGCTCACCATAGAAACCCAAGAATATGCTGACGATGACTCTGACAGCCCTGTAAGCATTGAGGATAAAACACTAAAAGAAAACAGCCACAAAGTAGTTCCAGGAGTAGAAGACAAGGAAGGTGATATTATTGCTAACCTTTAAGTTTACGGTATCTTAAAATCCTTAATTGGCTCCCAATCAATATCCCGAAAAGTAACCTTACATTGTGAAATTTCCGTTGTTGCACTTATTCAAAGTTATTCAACTTGACGCGTTCAAGTTTGCGTCAAATGCAATGACTCGGAAAAAAAAAATTCGAGCCCCAGATGGGATCTACCTTCACGTTGAAGGTTTTGAAGAATTTTATCGCAATTCCTAGTACAGTGGAACTTCGATATAACGAAGGGCCAAGGGACTGGCAAAATTTGTTCGCTATAACGAGGTTTCGTTATCGTTATTTAGAGTTTCGTTATGTGGAGGTCACACTTAAGACGATCAACGTATCATCTACGATACTCTTCTTCTCTTTCTCTCTCTCAGAGTTAGGGGACTCGAGCTCTTTAAAATCATGATGCAATCGTTTTTCATATTTTCAGTATAGAGGGAACAGTATTTTGTACAAATTTATTATGAAAGCGTGACAAATATTTTTTTTAAATTTGCATATATAATTAACCAAGAGGTGAAGTGGCGTGAGACATTGTGTTGTGATACTAGATTTTGTAGAAAACAACGAAAAGAAAGTTTTGAACCTGTAACGCTGCGCGTCGGAACCAGATTTAAATTAAATCTGCGTTTGCATACCTCATCATTATTGTTGTTTTTAGAAGGGTAATTATCGCGGTCAATGTGTGGTCCACACTCCTAACAATTTTTGGTTGGTTTTATTGAGTGACTAGTCTTGTTTTGATTCAGTTCAGTATCGTTTTTATTCGCTGTCGAGGAAGAGCAGTGAAACAAGTATCGCCAGGTCGGAAATAACAACTAGAAGAAATAAGAAGCTATGCCACCCGATATTTCAATTTTGTAATCTTGCTTTATAAAAAGATTTATGTCGTATTTCGGATATGACCTTCACAAACTAATCTGTGAAAAGATGGCTCGCGGCATTCCAGATGTTGAAGAGATTGAAACGCAAAGTAATAGTTTCAATGCGTATTGATAACTACTTTCGCCGATAGGTAACATGATACTATGTTTCAAACTTATTTTATGTCGATAAAAACTAAAACTAAAACATTTCAGACTAAGGGGGTACGTCACGCGAGCAGGCTCTCCATTTGGGGGATATGTATGACATGAAAAGTCACTCGCGTTTTCGTGCAGCTCGCTTCCTTACGCGCCACTCGAAATGGAGAGCTTGCTCACAGGCTACGCTATCTCGGACACTTTTAGCACTCACCAAAAGATCTCAGAGCCCCCGTAAAATCTTGCTCGCAGGCTAATGTAGGTTATGCAGTCTGCGTAGCTGACGGGTTGTTTGTCGAGCGCGCAAATGAGGGCGAAAAACAACAAAAAACATCGCTTAACCCGCATTTTCGAAACCTTTTTCTTTCTCGCCAAACATACCGCGTCTTCTACGCCGGCTATACGTTGTTTGACAATGATTTGGTCGGCAAACGTCGTTTCCTTCATTAGTCAGTTTTAGTTTGAACCTTGCAGTAAGTGAAAATAGGCAAAGTCGTTGAAAGTGCCGAGATTTAGGCCCATTTGATTTAATTATCCCAGCTTGTTTTACTTCAGAAGTAGTTGTTGTTGTTTTTTGCTTTACTAACTTGGTGCAATGATCATTGCTTGCAGACGTTTAAACCTTGAGCAATTTGCAGCTAATCCCTGTAAGCCAAGTAAACTTGCCTTGCAGTTCTCTTAAGTATCGCATTGGGTAAAGTGTCATCCTCGGAGACCCAGGGGCAGTCAGTCGGGTCGAGAAAAAAGGCGCGACGAAAGTTGTCAAGCGCGGGCGAAAGAGCCCCTGCTTACCGACTCTCATCAGACCAGTTCGAAACGTTCAAGCGAATGCTGCCTCCTGACTGGGCATAAAAAATGCTTTGTATTATTGTGCCCAATCGTCGAACAGCATCTCCTGAGTTCTTTTCGTTCGATTGCAGACGACGACTATTAGGGACTTTAAGATCCGAGGACGCGACGGTAGCGAAAACGTCGCTTAAAAATAAGTTTGCCTTCTTTCAGTCTTAATCGCGATTTTTTTTCTACCCACTTACTTCGTCAAATGTAGGCGAACTCTCCAGGAGTTGAATTCCTAAGAACCATGTCCAAGTACAGAAAGATAAATAAAATTTCGTTGTCTCTTTTTCACGTCCCCCATAAAACGTTAATTTAGGCATTTTCACGAGTTAGTCGTACAAAAATTGCTGAGAAATGTGCTTGACGGTTTGAAAATGATCCGATGAGAGTCGGCACCCAGGACCCTTCCGCACATGCTTGAAAACCTTTGTCGCGCCTTTTCTCCGGACCCGACTGACTGCCCCTGGGTCCCCAGGGATGGCAAAGTGTCTGAAATGTGTCTCAAAACTTGGGGACCGATTACATGACGAATTTCAGCGCGGTTTGCCAAGCTGAGGTTTCAGCCACCAGTTTGTTACCAGTTTCTCAAGAGCTTGGAAAATGAAATGTAGTGCTATATTTGTCACAGAAGAGAATACAAGGGACAAAGAAATATATTTTTCTGTACTTAAGAAAGGTAATTATCGACATTTATTTCGAACATTGATTGTAGATTAATGTTGGAAATCATCATTTTTGTCTTTTTGATAATTCTCGAAAGTCAAAACGAAATAACGAGGTCCTGGAGAAACTGAAATAGTTCCCGCCTGCCAATTTCAGTTTTTTGAAGAAGCGGAAATCTTTCGCGATCGTTCACTGCTCGTTCCTCGATCTCCAGCTTCTTCTCCGTCCTCCACCACCCGCACGTGGTTTTATTTTTTTCTTTCTCCCATTAGCTACTTCCCAGTTTTGCACAGACGAGTTGTAGCCTATGAGCATAAAATTAAATTCAAAGATTATGACTTCTATTGAGCGGCCGACCTGCATTAAGCGGCCACTTACCAGTACCACTAGTAAGGGTGACTTTCACCTGTACGTGAATTAACGTTGAAGGTGGTTGTGGAGGTGGGGGGTTGAGGAAATAATGTAGCAAGTATCTCAACTGATGTGATGACTATTGTAGTCTTCCTACAACATACTGATAACCAAAAAATATTTAAGTGGAAATCTCGATCAAGGAATCGTTTTCTGGGGATGATTTTTTTACAGCGCAAAAGTTATTTGTACCACATGTTTTTGATCCGCGCAAAAATAAAGTGGATACGAAGAAGTAAATGAAAAAAAAGAACGGACATGCCTGTATAGCAAAAGTAATTTGTTAATAATTTTGCTTGAGAGCCGTTTCAAGCTACTCTTTGCTATGTAATGCGAGTGCGCGAGTCATATAGTTTTGTACGGTGGATTATAAAAATAAGACAAATTACATTGTTAAAAAAACATATGATTTGAAGTGTAAAATTAAAGAACTATCTCTGGTGGAATAAATTGTATTTTTGGAGATGAGTGCAAACTTTATTCAGTAAGGCTATGTTCAGACTATGCCGGATAGTCTTACATGTCGACATGAGAGGCGTTCCGGTATAGTATGAACACCTATCCGTTAGGTGACTCTCCTCTTTAGATCTCGGCGTTGGTCTGTTTATACAGAAATCGCGCCGGAATCACTGTTCTTATGTTGAACTTTTGCGTAAATTATACGTTTATCTTCAGCGTAACATGAGATCCTGCCATATTGACAGCGATTATTACCACAATAACGCGGATGAAGCCGTAAGAACGGTCAATTTACCTTCATTGATGACCGTATTTACTCGAATAAGCGCCTCGGTGGTTGTTCTAAATATTTTCGCACCTTAAATGCGGCGCTTATTCGAGGGCGGCTTGTTTTGAAAGTTGGACACGGGGAAGAATTGTATAAACTACCGTACCACTATTTTCCATATGAAACTAACAGAATAAGCTTCTTAATTTTGATTATATCGGGACCGTGATGCTTACGTAAACTTTCTTGTCTCAATTGCGGCGCTTATTCGAGGACGGCGCAAAATCAGGGAAGGCGCTTATTCGACTAAATGCGGTAACTCACATGTAACCGCATGTTACCGCATGTTACCACGGTGAGTTAAACCTGGTAAAATTTGCAGATGAACACAAAAAGCACGTAAATGTGGAAATCCAGGAGCCCTGGGAAATCCTAGAAAACACTATTCGTTTTTTATGAAAACTGAAAACCGACCTTCAGAACTTGGGAAATACGACTCTGATAGGGACACAACAGGGGGCGAACTGTTCAAGAGTGAGTCTCAAGAATTAGTTTTGAAGTTCTGGGTTAATTCTTATCTACTGTACTAAGAAATTTTCTTCTTTGTGCTAGCCTGCGAATACAGCCGTCTCTCCTCGCTCGTTGCCACCAGGGACATTTCGCGGGAAACGTGTCTAGGAGTGAGGAGTGAGGAGCGAGGAGGGATGGCTGTATTCGCAGATTGTCTTAGTAGGCGAGAAACCAGAACATCAATACCTACTAAAACGGCATTGACGAGGGAAGGAAATAGTAAGAAAACATCACAAAGACATCTATTTATGAGTTATGTACACTTTTTTTATCGAACTCGTGATAAATTCTTATTAAATCCTTTTTATTTGGCTTCTTTAAGTCTGTTGTGAGCCTGGTGGAACCTACCCCCCCCCCACCCCTTGATGACCCTTAGGCGTGGCACCAAGGACCTTGCAGTTTTCCTCCATTTGACTTTGCTTTAAGAGTTTGGACTTTCCTAGCCAAAACCTCAACCCTGTCTCCCGTCCAATCAGAGATTATTCTCTCAGCGCTTCTTTTATCAGTTCCTTTTCTTCTCCCTCCTTGCACTGTTCCTTGTATAAAAATTAGCTGGGTAAGCCCTGCTTATCTTAATTAATAAATGCACTATCCCCAAACCACTTTAACTTGCGTTTCTTATCGTGGTTAAGATGTCGTTACAGGGCCCAATGGCATGTCTAATTTTGTCTCTGACTGCCTCCTTCACGGTGATGTGGTCTTTATATGAGATCCCAAGTGAGATCCCAAGCAGTTTCGTAAATGATCTCATCTCAAATCTCAGTGCCCTAAATTTTCTTCTGGAATAAATGTCCACCGTCATTTTTGCAGTCGTACAAGGGCCTGGTGATTGGTTGTTTCAGCCAGGAGAGTTGGGCTCCTGTTTCAGCAGTACGCGTATTTAAAACGCGTATAGCCGTCCTATTTGCCCGTTCCGTCGTTTTCGAGGAAAAAGAGAAAAAGAAAAATTCCAAAGGGCAATGCGACACAGTCATGGCTGGAAATGAAGCTACCTTGTCGAACTTGCAATTTTTATTGCGCGGTTGTTTGCAGCGGTGACGCTAGTCGACACCACAAGACTTGCCAACTTTTGTTGAGAGAGATTGGGTACAAGTTTGTTGAAAGCGTGACACTTTACCGAAGCACTGTCCGTATTTATGTCCGTATCTGCATGTAAAAACACTTTTTATATGTCCAGAAATTCGGAAAACACCGTAAGACTATGGACAATCATAACTCTAACAAGGCAGACGAATCGTTTGAAAGGATTGAACCATTGTCCCCTTTGACGAATTTAGTCAGTGTGCGCTCTTCAAAACGCCATGGGAATCGGTCGACATTTTCACTTCATTCGCCATGTCCAGCTTCACCGACCATAGGTCATCACTCTTTCCTCGATCGTTCGAAGAAAACTCGCTTAGTGAACAAATATGGATCTCTAAACGTTATAGCCAAGAATGTTCCCGGGAAAGCAAAACTTTACTTTGCTGATTTGTTTACTACGATGATTGACTTTCATTGGCCGGGAGTTATGCTTGTTTTCTGCATCTCGTATGTGCTTTCGTGGGTGGTATTTGGTTTGATCTGGTGGTTGATTGTGGCAGTGAGAGGGCCATCGGTTTGTATCCAAGGGGTAATCAACAAAGAATTGTATTATTTTGTTATTGTTCTTCTTGCTAGGCTAACAAACTATTCAATTTGTTACATTTCTTTAGTTTTTATATTTAAAACTGGATTTATTTGAACCAAGTTAATTATTTAAGATTACTTGATGTGTGCTGGATTTGCCATATCCCTATGCATTAATTGTGCATCCATTTTCCTAACCACTCTCTATTCTAGCTATTGATCTACTGTTCACTGTTTGTTTGTAAGGAATTCATTATTACTTTCTCTTGCAACTCCACTGTAAGCTATACAACTATAGTTGGTCCCCGCAATTCTTCAGTCATTTTCTTTTTTTCCAGACACCTGTCTTTAATAATAGTAATAATAATAATGACAATGCTTCTGAGAGAAATGCTGGAAACCAGAGATGCAGAAAAGACTTGGAGCTAACTTAGAACATCTGAATTAAAGCATAAAATGGAACCCCTTATCTATGCACCATAACCTTTGCAAAGAATGTGTGGCAAAAAGAGAGAGAGTGTGTGTTCTTTTGTAAGAGAGTGTAAAAATTTGGCCTAGAAGGATTATAAAATAATGGCACATTAGATAAAAATGTGGCAACAAATTTATAATTGTACGTGGATATTGCTATTCCTAAAGACCATAGCCAAGAACACATGACAAGGAATTGGTGCAAGTTGAAAAATATCAGGATTTGACAAGGGAAATTAGAAGAATGTGTGGTGTGAAAAATGTGGACGTGGTGCCTGTTGTTGTAAGGACAATAGTTGTTCGACCCCGTAGTTTTCATCTTTGGGAGAGTTTACCTTGGTATCAAAATACTGCGTGGATATGAAATCATATAATGCATTTGGAAATTGTTTATTGTTCCCAAAACTTGAAGGGGGGTAATATATAAAAATGTTATCAAGTATTTTTACCTCCTTGACCTGGATTGTTCACCTTCTAGCCAAAATTCAATTTTTTTCTCCTTCAGAATCACATTTTAGGGGCTTGCAAATTTTTTAGGTGTAGCTTCCATCTTTGTTTTTGTTTTAATGTGAGGGAGATTTGAAGAGTGGAAAGTCCAATTCAACTTGGAAGTTACACACTGAACATCAGTGTTTTCAGGTGCTTGTGCACGTTGAGTTAATGCCCACCTTGTAACTGCTTCCTCCTGCCCCATGGTCTACAAGCTGGACAATAGGCATGCTCTTAACGGAAGCCAGCCCTTAGTTTGATTTAACTTCATTTGGTTGGGTATTCATTTTATTTAATTAAAACTTTAATGGCTGTTTAAAATTGACTGACCAAGGAGAAGTAAAGGAAGTCTAACATTTTGCAATTTATTGCTTAAAAATCATTACCAGTATTTGTTTTCATATAGGTTGATGACTGGACAACTGCCTTTCTGTTTTCCATTGAAACTGAGCAAACCATTGGCTATGGAAGTCGAGCAATAACACCTAAATGTCCAGAGGCAACTATTCTACTGCAAATGCAATCTCTGGTTGGCCTAATTTTGGATGCATTCATGCTTGGTTTAACATTTGCAAAGCTTTGCCAACCTCGTGAACGCACAAAGACGGTGATGTTTTCAGAGAATGCAGTCATCGCTTTAAGGGATAGAAAGTTGTGTTTAATGTTCAGGGTTGGAGACATTCGGAAAAGCCAAATTGTTGATGCTTCAATAAGAATGCAGCTATTCAGGAGTTGGAAGACAGTGGAAGGAAGAAAAATACCTTTTTATCAAGAAGATCTCAAAGTGTGCTATGATTGGAGGAATCCAGATAACGATTTTAGAAATGAGTTGTTTTTGCTGCTGCCAATGGTTATAATTCATGTCATTGATGAAAAAAGCCCCTTCTATAAAATGGGACCACAGGAACTCCGAGAATCTGACTTTGAAGTTGTTGTAGTTTTAGATGGAATAGTTGAACATACAGGAATGAACACACAACCCAAGACATCATACACTAGCGATGAGATCCTTTGGGGCTATGACTTTGAGGATGTCGTTGATAGAAATTGTCTCGATAATGGTAAATATTTTGTTGATTTTTCAAGGTTTAATGACATTTGTAAAGTTGAGGCACCTTCTTGTTGTGCAAAAGAATTTTATGAGATGGGAAAGTAGAATATGTGAACGGCCTGTGGAATCTGAAAAGGAGAACTGTGGTTTAAAATTAAATAAAACAAAGTGTTACAAATTAATATATTTCTTGTGTAATTTAGAAACCTTTTTGGCTTCATGTTCATAGGTTTGTGATGTCTTTTATAAAAATGTGTTCAGAATTATACTATCATTTGCCTCTACTTCTTAAAGCTTCATAGTGATCAACTAATTATTGATGTATGTAACTTTTATCAAAAGATACAAAGATATTGGGAGATTTCAACTTATATTTTCTTTATCTTCATTTCCTTGAAGTTATTTCTCACAAAGCTGTATTCTTTAAATTTAATGATAATAATAATAAAATATAATGATAATAATTTATTACTATAGTTGTTACTGTTATGTTATTATTATATCCTGGTTTTGATGTAATAATTGTTATCATATTATTTAATTTTCAAGTTAATCAAGTGTTCTGAAAGATTCTAAAGTTGTTACAGTGTGACTACTGTAGCCGGGGCCACTTAGGCAAAGTTGACCAATTGGATTCCAGGAAAACAACTGTTACAGTACATTCCAAGAAAGTTGGTTGTGGGCCAAGCAGCAGCTCGTTAAAACACAATAAGTTACTCAAAGCACAAAATTAAATTTTGATAGCATTATTGAATGTAGCCAAAAATGTAAAATGTTCTGATGAAAGTAACTAAAGTTATCTTGTGTTGTGTTATAGTCTTCCATGGGTGATTCATTTTTGTGGTCTTAATAACCCTACTACTTTGGGTGCGATCTATTCAACCAAAATGTCCGGAAATGTCGGTCCAAAACTCAATGGATCGGTTTGGTCCAACTGGAAAAGTTTCGAAAAGACTGGTCCACCCTTTGAGGTGGACCATTTTTCCCTGTTGGACTGGTCAGAATTTTGGTTGAATGGACCACGCCGCTTGAATCACCTCTAACACCGGCAGGCCAGGCTTAAAAAAGACATCATTTGCACCAATGCTAACATTCCCTTGCAGAGCGAATCTCCCAGTGCAGTCCAGGGCCTCCATTCCCTGCTAGCAGAGGTCGCCTGTGCAAGCATTCCACACCCTGGCCGGGGTTCTTAGTTGCCAATAACAAAATCATTACCGCAATATTTTGGAAAGTAATATCCACTGTGCATGCTTGAAATGGTGGCATCCAACATAGTCACTACTCGCGTTGTCAAACTCAGAAAGGAAGATATTCTACAAATTATCTACAAAGAGGAAATTAGGCAAAGTGCGGATAAAGAATATGGGGGCCGATACTTGTTAAATCTAGGTCAAACACCATTTCTAATGAACACACTGAACATGTCTCACACACTATGTTGTTTTAGTTGTCGATAGCATTTTGTTCTCGAAAAAATAAGTTGTCAAATACTAAATTTCTAGTCGGTAGAGGCTCTAACTTTTTATGAAAATTTGTCAAGATGTTAATTCCCCTTGGGCTAGCTAGACTTACCCTCAGTTCGAAAACGGAAGCGTGATAGCTCAACTAGTGTAATTTAGAAAGTCACACGTCCATTACCTTATTAACCATACCTCTAGGATAGTATGGTCAAAGAAAATGCTTTATTACTTCTATGTCAATGCAATACGCCATTTCGAGTTTCAAAAAACTGTCGCTTTGAAGCAAGGCTAAGAGCAAAACCTTTCTTTCTTGAGTTTTATTGGGGGCTGGGGTAACTCCCTTATATAGGCTATGAAGGTATGTGTGGCGCCAAAGGGTATGGTTTTTTAGCCATTTTGGTCTGAAATAGGGTATCAATTTGGACCATTTTGGTCCGAAATAGGGTATGGTTTGTGCACCCTAGTCTTGAATTGGGTATGTTTTCTAGAGGAAGGCATTTCTTGATCACTAGGTGATAAGACCATTTCCCTTTAAGCTCAAGACTTTGTACAGTTTTGTTTCCTACTTTATAATAGCGTATAAATATTGCCCATAACATTGGTCTCACCTAGGGAACTGATTATAGGGTATTGATTTAAGGGTCAGGTCTGAAATAGGGCAGGGAAAATCACAGATTTTGGTCTGAAATAGGGTAAGGGTTTCAGGAAGTGTGCCGCACACCCCCACCCAGTTTTTCTGGAGGTCCCCCCCCGAGTTTTATTCACATGAGAATAAAAATCAATTTCAAATTAATAGCTTCGCACTTAACCTCGCTTTGAAACAGAGGCTTGGGGCAACTCGGACTGCATGGCCCATTGGTAGTATTAAATTTCTGGGTCATCTAATGTCCAAAATGTGGAAACCCCAGTGAAAAACGAAATGCTGGTCACGGATTGGTGCCAAAGTTTTGGGGTTTCTTCTCCCCCTAGCTGGCATATATACCTAAGAGCCTGGTAGATACACTGCTATTCAAGTCAAAAACATTAATGGAAGTGATTGCTGGCACACTGAAAAATACAAACGTGACATGAGAGTGCAGATCGTGGTGGTCACGCCTGTCACGCAACTCTGCTACACTCCAGTAGAGTCCAGTCTCATCGCTGTCATTTACTTGAGATGTTTTTATCCCCCAAAATGAACTCTTCTTACTCCCGTGAACATCTTGTGGACACAAAGACCGCAGATAACGAGCATTTAGTAGTGGTAGGAATGGAAAGTTCAACGTCGGTTACAAACGATGGAACAACACTTCTCGATACGAAAGAAACTGGGCCTGCATCACTGATAGATTCATCGACATTTCGAGGTGAAAACAAAACTAAAATACCTACAAGGGGCTTCAGCGAACGTCGTTTAGTCAAGAAGAACGGCGAGCTTAAAGTTCTGGCGAAAAATGTTCCTGGTAAAACCCGTCGATACTTGGCGGATATATTTACGACTATGATTGATCTGCGCTGGAAGTGGGTCATACTCATATTTGCGTCATCTTATATAATTTCCTGGACAATATTTGGATTCATTTGGTGGCTTCTAGCGATACTGAGAGGCTCTTCAGTTTGTGTTTCCAAGGTCTGTTCAATACATTAGGAATAGTGACATATGGGTATAGCAGAACCCCTAGTTAATAAAGTTTCTATTAAAAGTATGAGGAAGAGCCCTGAAAACATTTATTTCTCACCCCAGAGGCAAGGAATGATACAGCTCATATGAGGCTTGTCCAAGGAAAATATAATGCGCCAATCAATTTGAAACTTCAACATAAACCTCCTGACATATGAACTTTTTAAAACAGGCCTATTCAAATTCCTGTTATATTAATTAGCTCTTTATGTAATGGTAAAATTCCCGTTGTAAAGAAGAAATGTTTTGCAGATTGTGAATTCGAAGAATAGACTTTAGTGAATCCACATGACGTGGATAGGGTATTGAACGACAGAAATAGGCCATTTGCACTAAGAGGTCATGTGACATCGTTTTTATGAAAATGAAAGTTATATGATTTTTCCTTTGAAAAACCATTAGTGGGTCATATCTTAAACAAAATAATAGTCATTTGGTTTTTCAAACCCGCACCATTTACTTAAAATGAATAAGTTCATAAATGGACACGTGACCAAAGTGTGATTTTTAAAATTATGAATTACCTCTCTCTGAACACCAATTTTGCACTTAATCTTCAAGGAAAATGTTGAAAAGATGATGTGATAACGTTTACAGCATATCTGAGCATAACTATGAAATGTTGAACAAGATATAAGCAAGAAATAGTTTTGGCCGCCATGTTGGAGGGCAAAAGCATGCCCTCCAACATGGTGGCCAATACAAATCATACTACTTTGCTGAAAAATCAAAGTGCCATAAAATATCTCCCTTAAATGCGTTTCCTCTCAAATTTCGGGTTTGAGATAATTTTTGTGTGCTCTAACAATTTTTAGCATCAGCAAGATTCCAACTCATTGTTTAAAGGAAGCATTGGTCATGTGACCTCTTAGTGCAAGTGGCCTATTAAGCTCTTAGCTTTTAACGTCCCTGCCAAAGAAGCAGTTCATTTTTAAGGTGTTCTTTACCTTCAAAGTCCTCTGTTTCAGTTTGAGAAAGGTCGCGTCTATCTAACCATTGAAGTTGTAAGACCCAGATTGTGGGTGGGTTGGTTGGGAGGGAATAGCAACTTAACTAGTGGGTCGGCACACATAATATGTGAACAGTGAGCATGTTATGTGAACATGTTCTTCTAAGCCAAATATGGTAACACAAACCTTATATGCGGTGGATTTCTAGACTGGCCTTCGACCAGTTATGTTGTTTCCTTTGAGAGTTGTTTAAATGGGTATGGACAATAAAGCTTGTTGGGTATTATTTTCTGCTGCAATGAGCATTCCACCCCTGCCCGGGGCTATAAATATCATACTGCATACTGTTTCACATATAGATGCCATTTTGGCACATTTGTGCAGTCACTAAAATATAAATTCCTACCTTCTCTTACCCTCTATCCTGATCTCAAAACAAAGTCCTGTTGGGTCATCTGGTACACATAGATTTTCCTGTTGGGTAAAGTAATGTTTTATGCTCTCTTGTCAATGAGTAGTAGCCTATAGTAGGAAGATCATCTTCTAAATAAATCATAAAAGTAGGCAAGGATGCAAATTATAGACGTGGGCAAGTAAAATTTGAGCGATGCTTATCTAGCAACCCCACAAGTGACTGCAGCTGCAAAATGATAATCGCCTCAGGACACTTTGTCGTTATTGACTTCTCACCATATCCAATGGTCTCTTGGGTTTCGAGAGAAAACAAGAATGCTGCTGTCCAATGAACATAGGATAAGAGTGCTATAGAAATAAAGTTATTATTATTGTTATTAATATTTCACAAGCATCTTCAATCCAATGTTGCTTATAACTTATGAGTATCCAAGACAGCAGCTTTTCAGTCATATGCAAAAAGAGCATTTGAACCAGACTAGTATATAAAATTCAGCGAACTTTCACTGTGTATATCCAAGGTTCTAATCTGCTTGTACCCTAGTCTTCTGCGACTGCTCTTGCAAAGTAGAGGACAATAGTAGAGGACAGTTTATATCACTGGTTTAAACATAGCATTTTAACTTTCTTTTTTTTTAACAGGTTGACAACTGGACAGCAGCATTCTTGTTTTCTCTTGAAACTCAAGAGACCATTGGATATGGTGAGAAGTCAATAACAACAAAGTGTCCTGAGGCAATTATCATTTTGCAGCTGCAGTCACTAGTGGGGTTGCTAATAGATGCTTTTATGCTTGGCTTGACATTTGCAAAATTATCAAGACCACGAGAGCGCATGAAAACGGTCATGTTTTCAAAATATGCAGTAATTGCTCCTAGGGATGGAAAAATGTGTCTTATGTTCAGAGTTGGGGACATAAGAAAGAGCCAGATAGTTGATCTCTACATGCGACTGCAGTTGTTCCGGCCATGTACCACCAAGGAAGGTAAAGAAATCAGCTTTCACCAGGAGGATCTCAAAATTTGTTATGACTGGAATGACCCAGACAATGACTTCAGGAATAGGCTGTTTTTGATGCTTCCAGTGGTGATTATCCATGTCATTGATGAGAAAAGCCCCTTCTATGACTTAACACCAGAATGTTTACAAGAGAGAGAATTTGAAATTGTTGCTATGCTTGATGGTGTGGTTGAGCACACGGGACTCAACACTCAACCAAGAACTTCCTATTTGAATAGTGAAATTTTGTGGGGTTATGACTTTTTCAATATGCTGGAGAAATCTTACTTCAGCACAGATGGTTTCTATAATGTTGATTTCTCCAGGTTGGACGAAGTTCATGTTGTGGAAATGCCGAATTGTTCTCCAAGGGAGTATTATAGGCAGCAACAGCTGGTGGAAAACTAGCAGAGCTTAAAATGGCTTTTGTTGATACACATTATGGAAGTTATTGTAGTACATGTACCCGGAAGGGGGAGGAGGGGGAGGGGGGGGGCAGGTGTACTCTCTATAATGGCCAATATGGGGAGGTTCTGCCCGAAAGGGATACCTTTTTCAGTCTTTAAGTACAGGAATAGGCAAGGGGATTTTACTTGTTGAATTATATGAAAGGATAAGAAAATCTGCCATTTTGGTCGGTGAAAAGGCCCAAAAGGGCTAACAGATGCAATTTATGGCTGTGAGAAGTTCGAGAAAACGTTCTGGTGTTGTGATTTATTCATAATTTATAGACAGTGCATTTACAACAGCTAAAAGTGATGCAAAGGTCTAAAGAAGGCCAAAGGGGTATCTTTACTGTCAAAAATGGTATATAAAAGGGTAAGGGGTTGAACCTTGGGGTAGAGCCTCCCCTAGCCTGTGCCAGGCTCTCAGATAGAATAGTGGGGACGTATTAAAGGGAGTAAAGCGAGAATAAGACACGCGCAACTTGGGAAAGGTCACGGTGTGGCGGGAAAAATGGCCCTGTCTCTCCCCAGCCCCCGCGCGTTTTTCGCATTTCTTTTTTACTGAACGACTTTTCACCACTATCTCGGAGCCTGGAACAGGCTAAGCCTCCCCTTACAAAACTTTGTTGAGTACCCCCCTAGACATGTACCAAATACCAAGTCTATACCAGCAATACAAAAGAAGCAGACAAGACTGGGACTAAGGCAGCCCTTGTTAAACATTTATAGTAGTTAACCAAACTACATTCACATTTATGGAAAGTCAACACCAACAACTTGCAACGCAATGCAAAGGATGATGAACATGCACCACTGCCATACAACAACAAAGTTAATATATATTTGGGAGAGAGAGTTGGAAAAATTCTCATATATGAACTTACTAGTCAAAGAATTGGCTTATTAAATCATATCAAACATCTATTGCCTTTGGATGCGCGAATCGCATTTTACAAAGAAATTAATATCAACGGATTGCCACCCACTAAAAGATATCATTCCTGTCCAGAAGACGTATGTACATAATCTTAGGAAAAAAGGCTGCGTATGCCCAAAAATTAATACAGAGCGTTTTATGAACACCTTTGTAAATAGGTTGACTTTTAAGCTCCATTTATTGTAATGATACACTTTTTTAATATATACATATAACGTAGATATTTTTATCATAGTTTTTATCTTCTCTTATTGTAACATAAGGTATGTAGTTTTATCTTTTGGTGAAATAAAGACTCATTATTATTATTATCATTATTTATTTATTATTATTTATATTGATTATATTTTTATTATTATACAATGCTTTAACAAGACCTCTCTTCGACTTTGCTGATACCATCTGGGGAGACAGAGATAATATTACATTAATGCATGATTTACAGGTCTTACAAAATAAGGCTGCCAAAGTTATCCTTGATTTGCCCAACTATCCTTCATCTACCGACGCTCTGAAAACACTTGGATGGCCTACCTTATTTCAAGAGCGCCTTGTACATAGATACATACATTACCACTTTTAAGTACATCCACGGACTTGTAGATCACAATTTTAATATTTTGAGAAACTCAGACATCCATAGTTATAACACTAGAAGAAGGAACGCTTTCCGTGTTCCTCTCGCTAAAAGGAATTACGGAAAGCAGAGACTTTTTTATCAATGCGCTAAGGAATGGAACATTTTAAACGCATCTTTTAAAGGAATTAACTCTCTTCTTCTTTTTAAACAGAACATTAAAAGCCATATATTTTAGATATTTTATAGCTTTTAATATTTTAATCTATCTGACTTTTTAACATTTTTAACCTGTAGCTTGTATAATTTAAGTTTTTAGTTCTTAACTGTTTACTTATTATTACTATTACGCATTCATTTATCTAAGATCATTTATTTTTTCTGTTGTTTTACAGGGCCTCACTGAATATCACTCTTTGTGAAGTGAGCTCCCTGTATAAAGATTGTTTTTATTATTATTACTACTAGTCTTGTTTGAATACCGTAAAATTCCGAAAATAAGCCCTGGGGCTTATATTTTTCAAAGGCCCTTTTTGAGGGGCTTATTTTTGGAGGGGCTTTATTCGGAGGGGCTTATCTACGGAGGGAAAGTTGCGTTTCAAAATCGATCGGGCTAACTTGTAGTAGAGAGGAAATTTACCATTTTTGCTTTGTTTTAGTTTGTATTTGAGAGCAAATTTCAAGTACAAGTCCCCCGGGGGGGCTTATATGTGGAGGGGCGATTTAACGGAGGGTTTTTTGCGTTACGATTTTGGGGGGCTTATATTTGGAGGGGCTTATACATGGAGGGGCTTATTTTCTGAATTTTACGGTATATTTTCATCAATTGAAATTGAAAACAGAATTTACAGATGTTACACTTAATTCCTGTGACACGACATTTCTTACGAGTTAGTAACTTAGCCATGTATAAAAATTTAAGAGTTTTTCATATGACCCTTGTTTGTAATAAACTGCATGCAACTCGTTGCTGTACGCGTTCGCCTTCACATGAGTCAGATGAGTAGCTAAAGTGTCATCAGCACTGTTTGACAGTAAGTTAGGTGGGAAGTATGGCTGGTTTATAAATTTGCAATTTTAGTTTTGTAGAAACCGTTCCATAGGCGCGAAATGACATGATTAGATGACTTTTTTTTGTTTACGAATGTTGCTCACAAGTGGCTTGTAGAATTTAATTTATCATACATTATCACTCTAAGTAGTTTTATCTTTGCGTGTTATTCAGTTCTACTGTATGGCTGCAAAACGTGGATAATCACCAAATACATGGGTGCCAACTGAACCGTAAATACTTTTGCGACCTCATGTTTATAGGACGATATTGAACATCAAACACTTCGAGAAAGTCTTACGATGACCGAATCTACGATCTCACTGGCACTAGCCCTAATTGCTATCTACGGTCATCTCACGTCAGCACAAGCTCTTTCGCCCCATTTGCGCCTGGAGAAGGATGATGATGATGATGATGATGATGATGATGATGATGATGATGATGAAGTTATTCAATGGTGGAATTCAACATGATACATCCATTCACCTGATAATCAGATACTGGAATGACTTTCATTCTGAAACTCCTTCCTCCATATGTTTCTCTATGTGTTTAGGGTTTACTTGATGCCCTAAGGACATTTCCTTTGCCGCGCAAGTCATTCCGGTTTTGAATAGGAATGAAATTCGGAAAATCGGTGCGAAATTTCATTGTGAGCTATTGTGGTATCATGTAAACTGAAAGCGAACTTCGTTTCGGATTGACAGTACATATCATGCAAAGAACAGCGAAACATTTTAGAGAAGGCTTTTCTTTCTCTCTCTCTTTAGATTGTCGACTGCGTATTTTCTACTTGTTCTCGCTCTGCTGTTTTCAAACGGTAAATTCGAAAAAAGTTTGAATTAAAAACATGGAGAGTAAAGTTTATGAATCATTTTCTAACTTTGTCAATTTTCCTGACACTGCCCTAAAACTTGGCGCGTACTATTTTCAATCAAACCTCGCCAACGTAGCAATTACTCAATTTTAGGTACAAGATACGAAATTTTTTTAAAAATTCGAAAAAACCAGCGGTTCGAAAGGTCCTCGAAAAAAGGAAAATTGCTACTAAAGACCGCTGGAATTAGTAATATTTTCATTTTTACCAGACCATTAATTTACGAATCTTTCCTGTTGTAAGCTACATCTTCAACAAGACTTGAAACATGAAGATTTTTTGAAAGTGCCCCCAATAGTTTTTAGTTAAAAATTCTCTTTGGGGGGGGAATTTTCCAAGCACTGCTGTTTGCAACTCGCTTCGCATAATGGTTTACGTACATTTCACCTGTCAAGAGCTGTTTTTTTTTTATATTTTAAGCATTTAATGGCTAAACTTTACTTCGCAGCAAATACCCATTTTCCCTTTTTTGAGGAAAACGTACTTTTCATTGTGAAAAACATATTTCAGACAAAACATCGATCACCAACTATATTCCCCATACCTGTATTTTCCTTTTGTTTATCTCATACGTTTATTACACTTGTAGTCATTGACATTTTAATTCTTTATTATTCATTTTTATTTTACTGCGCAATTTTTATGAGTATGGATTAGTGGTACTGAGACAGTGGGGGTTACGTTTTCGCAATATTCACCTGCGTGCAAAAAAGGGACCTGCGGATAGCCGTGAAAACTTTTATTCTTGAGCAAATGGCGCTTTTTTCTGCCAACATGCGTCATTCTGAAGCGAACTCATTTCAGCTGCATTTTGCAGTGCCAGCACTGAAACAGGCTGTCAGATTATAATATATTTCACTTTTAACTATACAATTTTCTCCATGACTAAAATCACAAGAGTTTTACATTTTATTTGTTAGTATAAAACATCGTTTTCGGTCGTCTGACAAATCCGACCAAAACTGCCCAAGCCTTGTGTTTCTTTAATGACGCGCTCACAAATGGTAACACATGACAGCAGAAGGAATGAACACTGTGCTGTAGAAAGAAAAGCTAACACATTATCCAAACTTTTAGAAAACTCGTTAAAAACTAATTATTATCATTGTTTCTGTTGTACACATTCTTTGCACGGGAATGGACGGAGGCAGAGGCTACTTTTTACACGCGTGTACATATCGCTAAAGAGTAACCTTGCCGACAGCCCGCGTTGTCTCGCAGTCAGCAACTTGAGAGAGAGGCAAAGGGTGCAAAAGCTTTTTGACATCTTCAGGGAAAACATGGGCGCCGTGCAAAAAAAAATTGATGACTGTGAATTAAATACAAGAGAACTTCTTTCGATACTTAATTAATAGTTAATAATTATAAGAATAATTAAATTGATAAGACTAACGAAATGTTCACTAGTTTTTCTCCCGTTCATTATTATACTTACTATCACTTTTATTTCACGTAAACGGAACTAACGTAAGTCTTAACGACGCGACCCGACGTATAAACCCTACTTTCACTATGTATGAATATCTACAGCTATGTACGGCCATGAACAGCTATGTGCTAGTGTACAGGGCTACCTAGGGCTACGTACGGCTCTGTATGGCTATGCAGCGCTATGTACGGCTAAGCGCGGCTATGCACGGTTTTGCTTGGCTATGTAGGGCTATGCACGGCTTTCCACGGCTATGCACGGTTATGTACGGCTATGTACGGCTATCCACGGCTATGAACGGCTATGCACGGCTTTGTACGGCCGTGTACGGCCCTGTATGGGTAAGTACGGAAATGTAGGGCTATCTACAGCTATGTACAGCTATGCACGGCTATGCACGGCTGTGTAAGGCTATGCACGGCCATGCGCGGCTATATACGGCTATACGCGGCTATGTACGTCTATGTGCGGCTATGCACGGCAATTTACGGTAATGCGCAGTTATGTACTGCTATGTACTGCTATGCGAGGCTATGCACGGCTGTGTAAGGCCATGCGCGGCTATGCACAGCCATCCACAGCTATGTACAGCTATCCACAGCTATGTATGGCTGTGCGCTGCTATGTACGGCTATTGACGGCTATGCGCGGCTATGTACGTCTATGTGCGGCTATGCACGGCTATGTAGGGGAATGCGCGGTTATGTACGGCTATGTACTGCTATGCGAGGCTATTCACGGCTGTGTAAGGCCATGCGCAGCTATGCACGGCCATGCGCGGCTATGCACGCCTATCCACAGCTATGTATAGCTGTGCGCGGCTATGTACGGCTATGGATGGCTATACGCGGCTATGTACTTCTATGTGCGGCTATGCACGGTTATGTACGGCAATGCGCGGATATGTACGGCTATGTACCGCTATGCGTGGCTACGCACGGCTGTCTAAGGCCATGCGCGGCTATGCACGGCCATGCGCGGCTATGTACGGCTATGGATGGCCACACGCGGCTATGTACTTCTATGTGCGGCTATGCACGGCTATGTACGGCAATGTGCGGTAATGTACGGCTATGTACTGCTATGCGAGGCTATGCACGGCTGTGCAAGGCCATGCGCGGCTATACACAGCCATGCCCGGCTATGCACGGCTATCCACAGCTATGTATGGCTGTGCGCGGCTATGTACGGATATGCGCGGCTATCCACAGCTACATATGGCTATGCGCGGCTATGTACGGCTATGGACGGCTATGTGCGGCTATACACGGCTATGAACGGCTATGTAAGGCCATGCGCGGCTATGCACAGCCATCCACAGCTATGTACAGCTATCCACAGCTATGTATGGCTGTGCGCTGCTATGTACGGCTATTGACGGCTATGCGCGGCTATGTACGTCTATGTGCGGCTATGCACGGCTATGTAGGGGAATGCGCGGTTATGTACGGCTATGTACTGCTATGCGAGGCTATGCACGGCTGTGTAAGGCCATGCGCAGCTATGCACGGCCATGCGCGGCTATGCACGCCTATCCACAGCTATGTATAGCTGTGCGCGGCTATTTACGGCTATGGATGGCTATACGCGGCTATGTACTTCTATGTGCGGCTATGCACGGTTATGTACGGCAATGCGCGGATATGTACGGCTATGTACCGCTATGCGTGGCTACGCACGGCTGTCTAAGGCCATGCGCGGCCATGCGCGGCCATGCGCGGCCATGCGCGGCCATGCGCGGCCATGCGCGGCCATGCGCGGCCATGCGCGGCCATGCGCGGCTATGTACGGCTATGGATGGCTACACGCGGCTATGTACTTCTATGTGCGGCTATGCACGGCTATGTACGGCAATGTGCGGTAATGTACGGCTATGTACTGCTATGCGAGGCTATGCACGGCTGTGCAAGGCCATGCGCGGCTATACACAGCCATGCTCGGCTATGCACGGCTATCCACAGCTATGTATGGCTGTGCGCGGCTATGTACGGATATGCGCGGCTATCCACAGCTACATATGGCTATGCGCGGCTATGTACGGCTATGGACGGCTATGTGCGGCTATACACGGCTATGAACGGGTATGCGCAGCTATGTACGGCAATGCGCGGCTATGTACGGCCATGCATGGCTATGCAGGGCATGGTACGGCTGTGTAAGGCCATGTAGATTTTATGTACGGCTATACACGGCTGTTTACGGCTATGCATGGTTTTGTTCGGCTATGTTGGGCTATGCACAGCTTTGCACGGCTATGTACGGTTATGTACGGCTATGTACGGCCATGCATGGCTCTGCACGGCACGGTACGGTTGTTTAAGGCTATGTACGGCCATGTAGAGCTTATGTACGGCCAAGCGTGGCTATGAACGGCTATACGTACGGCGATTTGCGCTCTACACGGCTATGCACGGTTATATAGGGCTATGTATAGTAGGGCTTATGTACGGCTATGCATGGCTATACAAGGCTATGTGCGGCCATACATGGCTATGCAGGGCATGGTACGGCCTTGTAAGGATATGTGAAGCTTATGTAGGGCTATGCACGGCTATAAATGACCACGACGGCTATGTACGGCTATGCACCAGGGCCACCCAACGAGAATATAGTTCAAAAACACTTAAGCATAGCATTGTTAAAAGTATTTTAGTATTTAAACGGTAGTTATAGGCATATTTTTATCCCCTAAAAACTTTTCATCCGTTCAGATTTCTTAGCTGAAAGTCTAGTGATCCGAAAATCCTAGGGATTAAAACTTACCTTTTCGAAACTTTCAGCCAAAAAAAAGGCTCCCGAAAATTCTAGGTGACCTTTTTAGGGTAAAAATCCGTTAAAAATTGGCAATTATACCATTTTTTAGATGTTCGAAAATCCTAGGAGAGGCAGGAAAGCAAGAAATTTTACAACAAATGTTTCGAAAATTCTAGATCTCAAATCGTTTTCCGAACAGATATTTTCCGAACATTGACGTTCGGTGCCCCTGATGCACGGCTATGCAGGGCTATGTAGGGCTTATGGACAGCACGTACGGCTATGTACGGCCATACATGGCCGTGCACGCTATGGAACGACTGTATAAGGCTAGGTAGAGCTTATCTACGGTTATGTACGGCTATGTAGGGCTATGCACGGCTATGAACGGCATGGTACGGCTATGCAGGGCTATGGAGGGCTATGTACGGCTATGAAAGGCTATTTAGGGCTTATGTACGGCTATGCACTGCTATGTAAAGCCATGCATGGCTATGCACGGATATGTAGGGTCATGCTTGGCTATGCACGGCATGGTACGGCTGTGTAACGCGATGTAGAGCTTATGTACGGCCATGCACGGCTATGCACGGTTTTGTTCGGCTATATGTAGGGATATGCACGGCTTTGCAAGGCTATGCGCGGTTATGTACGGTTATGTACGGCTTTGTACGGCCATGCATTGCTATGCACGGCATGGTACGGTTATTCAAGGCTATGCAAGGCTATGTAGAGCTTATGTATGGCTATGCGTCGATACGAACGGCTGTGTACGGCGATGTACTGCTCTGCACGGCTATGCACGGTTATGTACGGCTATGTAGGGCTATGCAGTGCTTACGTACGGCTATGCGTGGCTATATACGGCCATACATGGCTATGCAGGGCATGGTACGGCCTTGTAAGGCTATGTGGGGCTTATGTAAGGCTATGCACAGCTATGCACGACTATGTAGCGTTATTCACGGCTATGTACGGCGGCTATGCAGGGCTATGTGCGGCTCTGTAAGGCTATGTAGAGCTTATGTACAGCTACGTACGGCTATGTACGTCCATGAATAGCTATGCACGGCATGGTTACGGTTGTTTAAGGCTATGTAGAGCTTATGTACGGCTAAGCGTGGCTATAAACGGCTGTGTAGGGCGATGTACCGCGCTGCACGGCTATGCACGGTTATGTACGGCTATGAAGGGCTACGTAGGGCTATGTACGGCAATGTAGGGCTTAGGTAGCCTATGCGCGGCTATATATTGCTATGTAGGGCTATGCAGGTTTATTTAGGACTATTTAAGGCTATTTGAGGCCGAAGGCCGAATTGGCTATTGACTCAGAGGCCATGAGGGGGAGAGGAATAATTGTTTTAGTAAAATCCAACTAGTTGGTCAAAAATATTGAGACGAAACAACTTTAGCTGGCTAAAGCTACACTTTAATCATTTTTGCCCACCAAATTGCCGGCACTTTTCGCCACTAGTGGGCTATAACATATAGCCTAGTAGTAGCTCAACCAATCAGAACGCAGCATTGATAATAGACCACTAGTTGGATTTTCCTAAGTACGGATGTTAGGCGATGTAGGGCAATGTACATGTAGGGCTATGTACGGCCATTATTGCTATGTAGAGCTAAGAAGGGGTATATTGGGCTATGAAGTGCTATGTAGGGCTATGTAGGGCTATGTAGGGCTATGTAGAGCTATATAGGGCTATGAAGGTCTATGTAGTGTAGAGCTGGGAACAGTTACATTGCATATTAAATAATGTGAAATCACTTATATGATGGGTACACCACGCACCAACCGCGGGGTGTGGTGGTTCCTCGGGTCAGATATTCAGTTGTTTATTATTAGACTAATCGTGTTTGCTATCTGTTGGTATAGCCTTTTTTTAGATTTGGTGGCTTCTAAAGAAGCCATTGTTTTCCCTTTTAAGTACAACTTATTTTTAAAAAAGTTTATTTATTTCTCTTTAAGTTCTGCTCTAACTATATGTTATTTTGAACGGGTTGCCTCTTTAAAACAGCTTTCATAAATAATTTCATTCATAAGCGTTGTTTCCATACAAATCAGAAATCTCCAAGCTGAACCATGTTTTGGCCCTACTTAGCCTTTAATTATCTATGTACTTTAAAAACTGTTTGCAGCCGTAGCTATTAATATGAAGTCGTGTAGAAGTACTAAAGTTATTATTATTATTATTGCTTATTGTTGGCAGCACATACATGTATCCACTTGTAAGTTTGATAATGTGCTACGGAATCGAATATCCATAATTATGGTAACAAATGCCCCTTGTTAAGCGCTACGAGTATTTGTTACGGTAGCAAATACTCATTATGGGTAGCAAATACCCACTTTACAATTTAACGAGTATTTGCTGCGATAGCAAATACCCATTATGGGTAGCAAATACCCAGTCGAAATTTCAGTGAGTATTTGCTACGGTAGCAAATACCCATTTTGGGTAGCAAATACCCACTCGAAATTTCAATGGGTATTCGCTACGGTAGCAAATACCCATAAATGGAAAAATGGGTATTTGCTACTTTAGCAAATACCCATCGATCGTAGCAAATACGCACATGAATCTGCCTCTCTCTCTCTCTCTCTCTCTCTCTCTCTCTCTCTCTGTTTCTCGTTAAGGCCGGCCACATCAGGCATGAAATTAACCAACTTAATGGCAAATGCTGGCACTAGCGTAATATACTGCAAAACAGTCGGTTTTTTTCTTAAAATCAGTAAAGAAATCGCTAAAGCGTGACGTCATGTCGCGCGCGAGCATCACACGCCCGTCTCTCCCCTGTCTCGCTCTCTGTTTTCAGCCTCGTTCCAGGCCTTTTGTTTGACTGTTCGCGCGTACTTGAATACGCAAAAATACGGACTGTTTTGCAGTCTACTACCATAAAGGGGTGCTGTGCGTTTAGGCCAATTTTTCAAAGAGGTCTAGTACATAAATCTTATAAAAGAAACAAGCTGATTTACAGTGAGAAATAGGATTTACTTAATTGTATTTGTCTGGGTTCTAAAGGTGACTAGTCAAAATATCGGCCATTTTATTCCTCACTATAAATTCAGCCTTGCTTCTTTTTGTTGTTTATAAATTCTTTAGCTGATTATCCCTTATTAGGAATTGGTGCTTCTATTTTGTCACTTTGGTACTTGCTTCCAACTTAATTAAATAATAAGACTTTTTTATGACTTGTAGTGATTTGATCATATCTCTAGTAGACGTAAAAGCGACGTATTGCACAAGCATCGCAACAGAAATTAAGAGAAAACGGTAGTAGGAAGTATCCGTAGAGTGTTTTCTGCGTTCAGTGGCTGGGTTTCTTGCGTTCGGCAAAGTTCTTGCGCACAGCAGCGGCCACGGACCTGACTGTGTGGGAGACTTGAGAGACGATTTGTTGGGGCTTCATTACCGCTGGCCTTAAGTTTATCAGATAAACACACAGTTGGCATCCATTGAGATGATTATGGAGCCTGACAACAGAGCCCGAAGTAACATTTGAGATGAGAAGACTGATGAAATCCTTATACACAGCCTTGTCACCCGTGATTATTAGTTACCCCATTAGGTCCTTCAGGGGGTTTGCCCCCGCCTTTGCGCCGGGTCAACCTTAATTTGTGCCACTGATTTAACTGACTGAGTAACAGATATCACAGGCTTTCTGATTCTGACAACTGCGAGTACAGTAGCATCGACTCGACTTCTCAATGCGACTCACTTCTTGAAGTACGTCCATGCGTCTAATTCGCCGGCAATTTACACGGTCACTGATTCTATTAACCTGCAAACTGTCTATATTTTTGTCTTCTTGTGGGTTCCTGTCTTGTCTGATTGGTCTATTATTGTTCAAACCTCCCTGTGATAACTAAATTTAGCAATAACAATAAGAAAAAAAATGAATGAATTGTGGTAGTTATAATCGGATAGACTGCGAGCAGTCCCTTTGTTAACAGACAGTCCAGTCCAATTAGCTTGGCCATCTGCAGGACTTACAATAGACTTTCTCAAAGTCGTTGGCTTGGTTTTCTGGTCTGGTGTGGTAGGACCCTCGCTCGCGCTTCGCGCTCGCTCGCGCTCCGCGCTCGTACGATCGCGCTTCGCGCTCACAGTCGCGCTACGCGCTCAAAAGCTCGACTTGTGAGTAAGTCTAGTCTAGACTTACGCAGGAGCCCATCAAATTGATGGGCTCCTGACTTACGAGAGTTCAGGGAGCGAAAGCGCAACAATGAAATCCATATGCATGTGAACGTATCAAAGTTTTGAATGATACTTTTTATTCATGCAAACAAAATAATAATTGGGACGATGAAAGAAATTAAAGGAAAATGTAAATATAAATTCTTAAGAGAGTGGAAGTGCATGCATAGCAACCTGGCTGCGTGGACACTCGCGCTTCAGTAGGCGCACTCGCGCGGAGAACCTGAGAGCATAAGAAAGTCAAAGACAGATGGATATCTGCCAGCTGAATAAATTGACTAGCGATATGTTTGTTAACTTTTAAAAAAGCTGAAGTGGTGTAATTAGTTCTTACAAATATTAGAATTGCTGCGGTCTCTTTGTATGTTTGTTCGAAGTTTATTGGTGGCGTAGCAACTGATTTTCAGCGGGCACTCTTTAGCAAAAAACAGTACCTGTGCTAATGAATATTTTTTTCCCGGTCTCCTTGTAACCAGGTGATTTAACTACGTTACCGGAAATCGTAACATCGCTTTCAATATACAGTCCAGTTCAACTTTATTCATCACAAACCGATGGTCAGAAAGAAATAAGCCCGAGATCAGTCACGGTTTAGGTCAGCACTGGCGACAGATGTGAAAAATAGACCTTCCCTCGCCTAGTGACCCTTCGAGAAACTTCCAATCTGAAAAACGGTTAAAGTCGGTTAAATTTGCTCAATATCATCGTGGTTCAGGATTCTAAAGATACAGTGCCAATATTAATTAAAAAGAAATAGATCGCAAATCGGAACTTTTATTTATATACCACGACGATTTATGTGATGTAAAATTAAGTCTCCGTCGAATACAAAACTTCGTAACCTGCATTTTAATAATAATTGCCCGCAGCGATGAGCAAGAGGCACAATCACGCATAAATGGTGTATTTTAATTCAAACAGGGTCAGTGTTTTTACGCAACAATCCAAATATCGGTCTTTCCCGCTCAACAACTGCTTTGTGAAACATCGCGTGACGTATAATTTCTTGACGTATACTTTATCATTAATTTCCACTGGAGATCACGGGATTTTTTCATCAATAATTCTTGAAAATACGAACCTTACTTCGCTGGCAGACGGATTGTTACTACTGCATGGCTACTAATATTTACTAGTAAACAAAGAGCGGTATCTAACTGAATCCAAAATCGTGGCCCGAGGCGAAAGAACTTGTTTAACTTTATAACTAGACAAGTGGTTTATTAACTAAAGTTTGGGAACGTCACGAAAAGATTATCTTATATCTAGCAATGTTCTGGGATTAAAAATGAGTAAGAAACAAACAAATTAAGGCATTAACTACAACAAGAGTAAGAAGTGGCTTTATATTTAGACAGAGATCATACCAACTTTGATAAAACGAGTCCTGAATGTTTTTTTCTGGTAAACACACATTCATAGATAACTACAGATACTCGACCTGTGATATTAGCTAGCTGCAACGCTCCTATGATCAAAAGCTATTGGAAAACAAGAAAGTTTAAAAATCTTAAAGACCAGTTAATTAAAAGACGACCACATCAGTCTGTGTAACAAAATAATTTAATGATCACTGAATATTTGTCACAGCACATATTAAATAACTTTCCTGAACTTTGAACATATGAGGGCGGATTTGTGAATAAACTTGTAAACTTGTTACGGAGACATAATTACCATCTGTAATATTCACATTCACTTTCTGAACGAATTTGAACAGAAATGCGATAAGACAGTATTAAAGGAATAAATAAGCAACAGTTATTCAAACTGATTTAGTAAATAACCTTCACATACGTTCTATATTCCGTAGGTTTGACCAAAATATTGGACTAATAACATACGTGCCTCGTTGAAAAACAGCCGGAAAACAAACGTCATTTTAATACACGGGAACAGCGTTGATAAATAAAGAAACTAAAATAAACTGCTATCAGCATGAAAGGAAATTAATTGTTTGGTGATCACAACAGAAATAAAAAAAACAGCCATTTGACGAGCGGGTGAGGTTAAACTATTGAATTGCTTTGATACTTTTTTTTTTTTGTACAAAAAACCATTAACAACTATGAATGAAAACATTAGGATTTGTTAATATTTTTCGCTAGAGTGAATATTTATCTAATATCAGTCGGTTTCAGAATGCCATCAAATCAACTGTCTCATAATTTACTGACGTTGACATCTTGGCCAACTTCGCCGTTTGGAACTAAAGTCACTCCGTTACGAACGTAGTTGCTCTGAGGCACATCTGTTATATCGCGATCGCTTATCTCTTCCATAAGTTCCTGCTGGTGGGAATTATCGTTCCCATTTTCTCGAAGCCTCGAGTCGTGGAATTCTCGTGGACTTATTCTGGGCAATGCGACAGGACTGGGAAATGTGTCGTGGAGTCGTGAAACGTCAACGTTGTAATACCCGTTGTTTGACACACTGTCCATCATGTCCACAAACAAATGACCCCAATGAATTTCCTCTCTCAAATACGATGTTCTCGCTTGCGTAGTCATTCCCGTAGATTCGACAATCCCTTCGAGAAGAACGACAATTTCAAAGTCGGCGAAGAGCAAGTCATTCGGCGAATAATCGTAGAAAGGACTCTCCTCGTTGATCTCATGTGAGACAATTACCGGGGAGAAGAGAAAGACTTTCTCTTCATCCTCACTCTCCAAATCACAATTCACGGGCAACGGCTGCCTAAAGCAACAGATGTTTTCTCCCTCTTGTGTGACATAAGGGCGAATGAGAAAAACGCAAATGTGTGACTCGATGAGCTGCCTTTTTCGTAAATCCGCTATGCGAAACATCAAATAGAGCTTGCCGTTGCGTGCTGCTATCACCGCATGGCGTGAAAAAACAATTGTTGAACTTCGTTTGTGCGGACGTGAAACTTTAGCAAATATGAGTCCTAACATGGTCGAAGAGATTAACAAGCCAATAATGCACTGAATTAACAGGCAAACGACTCCTTCCGGACAGTCCGGTGTGATCTGTCGGCCCCCATAACCAATGGTAGTCTGCGTTTCTAACGAGAACAGAAATGCGGCCGTCCACGAATCAACATTCTCTATACACTCTATGTCGTGGTGTTCAAAGCGGTAATAGTAGATGCCCCACCAGATTGACCCGAAGACTAACCAGCTAACTAAAAAGGACAGCGAGAAAATTAGAAAAACGTATCTCCATTGAGCGTCGATCATTGTAGTAAAATGGTCATGCAAGTAGTAAAGCTGACTGCGATTTGGAACGTTCACATAGTTTACATGAATTCGCCCGTTTTTGTCCATAAGTCGTTGCCGCTTCATTTTTCTTGAAATTGCTCTGCCATTTCTCTGTCTTGGTCCTTTCTCCTCCTTAGGCTGAGAGCCAACGGCCTCTAATTCTACATCCATACAAGCACGTTTCACTCTGCTCAGAACTTGACAGCAGTTTATACAACTCGTGAATTGAGTGTGATCTTCCACCTTGATTTTGAAGTTATTGCAAAGTTGATAAGAAGTTGAAAATAATTAGCTGGAGTTATCTTTCTTCCTTTCTTCCTTACAACGTAGCCACTGTAACGTGAACGGACGTAAATCCTTGAGTCATCCTATGAAGTATGTGTTATGACAGTCAACATGGTTGAATAATCCTGCGGCAACCATGTACATTTGGATCGATGATTGGTTAGGCAAATTCACGCATTGCCACTTTTAACAATCATAACAATCTGCATAAGAATGCTCACTCCGCGAAACACTGTTTATTTACATCTTGAAGTCTGGGCCAGATCGAAGATCAATACATATACGGGATGGGAAGAAAGCACGTCATCATCGAAAACATCTCTATTTCCGATTGGCCGAAAAATCACTTACCAACCTGATATGGAGTTGTAAACACACTATCCCTCGTGGAATGGTAAATTAGGCAATTTTAAATAAGAATTCTGTTTTTTCCTTGAATGTGCCTGTCACTGACAATCGGGCGGTCCTTTTGTTATGTTAATAATGTGTGTTGTCTTATTTTAACATGGGAATATGCTTTCCAAAGTGAATTCCAAGGTCAAAGACCGTGAAAGCTTGCAATGGCGAAAAAAAAACTGCCTTTGTACTTGTGTATTTAATTTTTACCCCCCTTGTCGCTTTAAAAAAACCTTTGACTTTATTTATAGACTTTTGCTTAAATATGCCAGAGGCATCCTGTCAGCTTTCTTTAATCTGGCTCCACATGTCATGGAAATGATTGGCAGTAAAAGAAAATACACAGCTACAATTTAAAAGTTGTTTTGCCCTTTGATCTATCGGTTCCTGCGTGCCAAGCGCGCGATACGTGTATAGCACGCGTGGCGGAACCGTTCGGTAATAGAAGGACCGGAACCCAATATCTAACCAGCTGTTATTAGTTAAAGAATTTACAAAAAACGAATAGAAGCAAGGATGATTTTCAAGTGAGGAATAAAAAATCGCCAGTTTTTAGGAAGATAGTGCCTTTCTCATTCGGGTTCTTACAAGTGACTAGAAGCAGGAGCTTGGAGCCTTACTGCAGGAGCCTGTGACTAGTCATGTCATAAGATCAGAGGCTCCTGCTATAAGAGTACTGAGGTAGCCTGCGTGTCAAAATTCAAATCTAACGGTAAGCAAACAAGCAAGTGTCACTGACTTTTATTTCGTACAAGAGAGAATATTCTCTCTTGTTTCGTGTTACAAATTTTAGGGTTGAAACTTTACCCGATACAAACACTGGAAGTTAACTGTCGCACCGTGGTACTCGCTAAGCCTGGGCTACCTGTGGTTTTAGCCTAAAAGGGGAGGAGCCGGCCACGAGGGCTATCTGGGCGCGGGAAGAGAAGACAGTGAAATAAGGATATTTTTTTCCTTTTATTATTTGTTTTGAAGTGTTATAATACAGTTTTGTAATTTTGGGGTATACACTTTTTTTTAAAAACGTGTTTGTTCTCATATTAATTCCTCTTTTCAAGCTATAACAGAATATTGCTGGTTTTCAGTGTCAAGCCGATTCAAAATAGATCAAAATAAAAATCAAAAGCGTTTAATAGATAAAGTCCAGAATTAGGGAAATGAAAGGAAGTAAATATGCAAAGACCCTCGCCAAGATTCAGGTCAGAGGAATATTTCGTATACGAGATATCCGAAGAAATGTTTTACCTAAATTTATGGTGATTTGTATGGAGACGTCATGCTGCTGCCCATCCGGATTGGCACCAACATGGCGGACGGAAACCAACAGAAACATCTGTTACCGAGTTTAGCTACAAAAGCGTGAATTTATTCTTCGAGGTACTCATAAACATTAAAGTAATACTTTTTCTACTACATGAACTGTTTAGATAGCAAAATTCCCTGAAATAAGTCTACATAACAGCTCTCTTGGCCGTCATGTAAATGCCGCGTCACGCAAAAACTTAGAATATCACAAAACCAAGAACCCTTTTGAAGCGAAAATTTGTATGAAAATTAGTTTTCAGCTGCTCTAATACATCGTGAAAGTAAAATCTCTGTAAGATCGATAGTTTTGTAGTTTGAATTTTAGTGACGTCATGTGAAAACCAACAATAGAGAGGTAAGGTATAAGATAGAATTGCAACACTGCTATCACTAATTGTAGTACATTAATATATTTCTGTACAACCGTCATGTATCTTGTACTAATTTTTCTCTGATAAACAAGTTGCGGACACGGTAATCTAATTCGTACCATTATAATAGGCAGTTTTTCTTTAGCCTGTTCACAGACTCTCTATTTTCTCTTCAGAGATCGTCGAGCGCGCGTATGAAAATAAAAACTGCGAGAGATTTATTCATCGCAAGGACAAGGGGTTCCGGGGAAAGTTCCTTCCTTTCTTTTTTTTCTCGCCCTCCGCGCTCGCTCGCGCGCTCTGTCGGAATGGTCGAAAAAAAGAAGTGTATGAACAGGTTAGTTGTTCTTGCAACTTGTCTTACGGTTTTATCGCGCCATTGCGAGATAAAAGCACGAGATGTAACCTAGTAAAACACCATCCGAAAGGAAAATTTCGATTAAAGATCAATTCTAGTACGAGTCGTTTCGCCAACGTCCTGTTCGCCAACGAGTTTGGTCAGTTCGCTAGCTTCTTTCGCCTGATCAAACACCATCCGAAAGGAAAATTTCGATTAAAGATCAATTCTAGTACGAGTCGTTTCGCCAACGTCCTGTTCGCCAACGAGTTTGGTCAGTTCGCTAGCTTCTTTCGCCTGATCAAAGGATTAAAGAACAAAGTGTACACATGTGTATCAGACATTTTAGTGTTAGGGCTGAAAGAAGGAGGTATATATATATATAGATGCAGTAGCGCCTGTTTTGTTTCGTAATCGAAACGACTTTAGACAATACTGAACGGGACGTTTGCGAACCGACGCGTGGGCGAAATGACCGCTAAAGCGATTGTCAGAATGAAAAAGTTTACGGGATATATTCTTTTCAGGAGCTGAAGACGGGGGCATTTTTGTTGCCACCTTTGAATGATCATCGCTTGGATTGTTGCGCACAGGTTCCAATTAAGGCACATCATCGTTGCAACAAAACCCAAACTACCTCTTTTTCTTCTTTCCACCACTTTTCTTTCCCTTCTTTCCTTTTCCCTTTTTCTTTTTATTCTTGAGCGCTTTTCTGGCCTTATGCGCTCGCCAAAGCGACTGAATCAACCTCGCAGCACGTATTTTAAGATTCAGTTCTCTCTCGGCTGCCTCTGCTTTCTCTTTAGCTATCCTTCTTGCCTCCATGATCTCTAAATATTCCTTTTCCAGCGTCTTGAATCGCTCTTCTAGTTCACTAAGTTGTCTCTTCTCTTCGGTGTAAATGGCGTCTAGGGCGTCGAATTCATCCTGCAAACAACGCAAACAGCGCAGCCGCTAGTTATCGGTTCGTTTACAGGAACCATTGGGACTTAAAAGTGAGTTTACGCAACAGGGGGGCAGGAAGAAGAGGACGGGAAAACACTTGTGTGACAAACGTGACAGGGCGATTACTTACGTGTTTTGTCGTGATCTTCACTTAACACTATTGTTTTCTGGGCCTTTACAAATAGATCTGTTTAAAGGAAAATAAAGTTTGGCGAAAAGTTGTTTCCAACAAAAGTTTTGTCACGCCTGTCACACAAGGTTTGCTGTCTTCTTTCCTCTCCCGTCCTGTTGCGTAAGTTCACTAAAAGGGACCTAACGATACGACAACGGCGACGTCCGTGAAAACGCCCAGTTAAGAAAATGCCCAGTCACTTAAAAAAGGGAATTTAAGTTGGAGATGAAGAGAGGGGACCGCGCCCAAGTTCAGACAGAGAAGGTACAATTTATGGGCTTGCCGTTCTCGTCCTCAAAAAAACTTAAAATTTGGTCATTTCACGTCGTAGTCGTACAGGAACGGCAAAGAAATGTACAAAAACGCGTGATGCACGTGCAAAGTTGTTTTTTTGCAAGCCCTCGCCCTCCTTCGCCCGTTTGTACGCCCGACGGCCCGACCAAAACCGCCATGCTACGAGCTAACGCGCTTTTCTTGCCTCGTTTTCCCCCTTTTGCTACGTATTTAGTAGGCTACATGTTCATTCCAGTGGGAAAAGTTTTTGGGAAAGCTTTTAGGTTGGATCCCAGGATTAGACGGAAGGAAAGGGTAAGTGGATAGTGAAACAAGATTTTCATGGGGATTTTCGGGTCAACGAAACATATTTTTTTGCCTTCTTCTCGGTCCTCCTTGACTGAATCGTGCTGATTTGAGAATGGTTTGAAAGACCGACTTAACTGATCCGTCACAAGCGGTTCACGGGACGTGGGGATCCGCACGGGCGGTTATGTTTTGTGAGAGTAAGGTACCTGTCTTTCTCCCATATCTGTGTCATATTTCTGAATCCAGTTCTCAACTTCTGTTTCTATCCTGTACTTGCGCTACAATAAAAAAATTGGATGAATAATGATGAGATTCATTGCAGCAAAAAAGGCACCAAGCTAGTCTTTTATTTAGAATGCAAAATAAAAAAAAGGAAGAAAAAAAACTTCCGATCGAAAATCTGGGAAAATATTCAGATTGCGATCCTACAATGTATTTGCATCCACACTGGGAAACCATTGCACATCAGTGTAATCCATTTTTCCTATCAAAGGTTGTTCAGATATATTATTTTCAAGGAGGTTTATTAGAATGCTGAGAAAAATTCAAGGACTTTTGAAAGGGATTTGTAATTTGTTATGAGTTTCAAGGACTTTAGACCTAGAGTATCTTCGGGAGCGGGAGGCGATTTTCTCCTGGAGATGAATTCTTAACGATTTTATCCAGTTTCAAAAAGAGAAAGGAAAGTTCTTCCTCCTATGTCCACGTCCTCCCTACAACGTCGTATTAGGAGGTTTGACGTCGTAGTCGTGTAGTGGACCTCAAGGAAATGTACTAAAAAGCGGGATGCTCCTGCAAAGCTGTTGTTTTGCTTATAAAACCAATTGATTTTTGAAGATTTTGCTGTCGTCGTTGTCTTAGCTTTTACGCTTAAAAGCTCCCTAATAAGAATACCCTTACCGTTTTCCTCTACTAATGTAAGCATTCCCCTTTCAAATGCGCTTGAAAATAAGTAATTAAGACCTACTGGAGGTTGATAGAGTACATTGCATTTTATCGTTAAATGTTTAAACACTTAGTTTACCCTTTAAGCCCTAATATACTGTGTCTAGCATCCAGTGTCTCTAAATAATAACAATGCCTGATCAAAAATACAGATGATGAGAATGTCCTGATATTTGAGCAAATTCTCTCAAGCAGTATCATAAGAAATGTACGAAGAACCATGAGGAGAATATAAATGTTGATATTGGCGGTTAACTACAAATGTAATTAAACACCTACTTTTCTCAAGGCCAGTTCACTTTCCCTGTGACCTACTGTGTCTCCCTCAAGTTTCTTTTTCAGTTCAATAATTTCCTGTTGAAGTTTAGATTTCTTGCTATCTGAGTTTTTCATTTCTGCTGCGTCCTGTTTGGCAGCATCTGTGATGATTCTGCGACTTTGTTCCTCTGCATTCTTCTCAACAACATATATCTCATTCTTTAGTCTGCGAATGATGTCATTTCTTTTGGAAATCTACAAATTAAACACTTTAGAAATTAAGTGAGCATTCCAAGAGGTGAATTGGATACTTGTGTGGAAAACAAAATAAATCAGGGTCATGAAATAATTGACTGTGAGTTGACTGTGAGCAGTCTCTTATTTTTCATTGCGCAGCTACTCTCCACACCTAACCCATGCAGGCGAACGGCGAGGAGTGAAGCTTTGAGCCGCAGTGAAGGAGGGCATAAGCACGAGGAGAAAAAATAAGAGACTGTTGACTCTTTTGCTCTGTCTGGGGACAACAAAACAGTCAGTGAAGGTAATTTTATCAACCAATTAAACCTGAGTAATCTGAGCCGATTTAATCATAAACAGTGAAAAATTACACTTTTTTTAATCTGTTTGTAATAAGTTAGTTGTGATGCATGATTATTTTTATCGCCTGCCATCTCCTACCACAGACCATCGATAGCTGTAAAATTGACCAATCAGCTACTCCATTTCTGGATGACGGGGGGGGGGGGGGGGTATGTTTACTACAAAAGAGTCTGCAGTCCGTCCTTTCTTGTCGTGTCCTAATCCCTCATTGTAATGTCGTTTTTTGCAAATTATCATGCTGGGTGGGATAAGAACAGGATGGATTTTTAGAGAAAAGGCAGACTGCAAGCAGTCTAATGAAATAAGGCCTCTTGTCCTAACAGGGTCTAAATTGAAGGCCCCCTCAGCAAACCTCTACCCACCCGACCCTGGTCCTGTTTTATAGGGATGCCAAAACTTTGAGCGAAGTAAATGAACGCCAACTGTACCATATTTTACCTCATTTTCTTTGTCATCTATGGCTCTTTTCAGCTCCTCTTGAAGTTTGCGCCCACTTTCGCTGGATTTCATTTCCCTTGCAACAATCTGCTTTAAATACTGTTTTCTCTCCTTTTCCTCGCTTGGGGTTGTCAAGAGTTTCTCGAACAAAATCGCTCTCAATGTGGTTATTTCATCGATCATCCCATTAACTTCCATCGACCTTTCGTTCCTCAAGTCTTTCAGTGAATTCACAGCTGCTGGATTAGAAGCAAACAATCTCATGATTGTCCTGACAGAATGTTTCATTTGTGCGCTTAGAGCTTGGACCATCTTCAGATCCAAAGTTTCGTCTTGATTGCCTGCTTGTTCTAAAGGGCTTAAACGACCTTGTTTTAAGGACGTCGATTGCTTACTCCCAGCAGAACTTTGCCTACTTTCCCGAAGAGCAAGGACGTCTTCATTTTCCAAAGTAGCTTGCGAGGCTTCGCTTGATCTCCGCGATGAAACGTGCGATGCAGTAGGAGAGGCAGACTGGCTACGTCTTTGATCAAGAGTAAACTTGGAAATCGCTCTCTGATAGGAGGATTGTAGTCGATCATGCTCTTCTAGGACTTGAACTAGGTCAGATCCAAGGATAACAGAGAACCGGTTCAAGTTTTCAATGATGTAAGGAAGCAGCGAAACTAATTCCAATCTTTTGATAGAATCATCGACCACAGCTATTACTCGTTGTGCTTCCACCGATGTGAGCTTTTTCCTCGCAGGATCCAAGACTTTAAGCGGATCAGAAGTTTCTTTGGCCTTATCTTTCTGCTTTTGTTTCGCTTTTGGGTGAAGCTGTTCAAAGCTTGAGGCTACAGACGCCGTTGTTTCTGCCCTGAAAATTGCTATCGTCGCCATGTTGGTGTTCTAATGCGTGTCGATCGAATTTGGTCACCAAGGTTACCAAGATTATTTGCCTAATGAGATGCCAAAATCAAAATCTTCATCGAGTCTTCATATAAACCATGCACTTTTATCCAGTTTAAAATACGTTTTGATGATGTAATAAAGTCACCGAAAATTGATTTTGATTGATTAATTATTGTCTTTAATGATTATTGATAAATTTGGTCAATTTGAAAGAGGGAATTTTTTTTCAGTGTAAAAGTAATGATTGCCTTATTTCAAACCGAGGGAGACTGGGTCCAAGCGTACAAGAGACCATAAGGGTATTTACTCGAATTAGCGCCGCAGTGCTTATTATAATTGACCACTCCAGAAAATTCCATAACAAACCATAATGCTCTTTGTTTGTCATCCAGAAACTTTGCATAAGCATTATCTTCAGTTTCTCTTGGGAGTTAAAATGGCCCCAAGAGAAACTGAAAACAATGCTTATGCAAAATTTTGGTCTGACAAAAAAAGAGCATATTTATGGTATGTTATGGTATTTTCTGGAGTGGTCAATTTTTCATGCCTCCAGGGCGGTGCTTATTTGCAATGGCAATCAACCTTTTGGGTTTACGGTTATCTTGCCACTGAACAATCCCGCCATGACAAACACCAATCTGTCAATCTTAATTGTGGCGATACGGTTTGGTGGCGAGATGACCAGAAACCACGAATCTTATAGCACAGAACGGTAGGAAATAGCATTTTTGATATTTTCAAGTACATCAAAGGGTGCTAAAGAGGAGTTTTTCACTGCGTTTATTCCAGTCTATTTCAAATCCATAGCAAGTTTATATCACAAGTTTAATAGTCAAATGGTGAAGGTCAAACGCAATTTACCCACACTCCATCTCCAACGCATACTAATATCTGGGAAAATGCCTTTAACACTATGAAACCAATAATTGATAATTGACCACTCCAGAAAATTCCATAACAAACCATAATGCTCTTTGTTTGTCATCCAGAAACTTTGCATAAGCATTATCTTCAGTTTCTCTTGGGAGTTAAAATGGCCCCAAGAGAAACTGAAAACAATGCTTATGCAAAATTTTGGTCTGACAAAAAAAGAGCATATTTATGGTATGTTATGGTATTTTCTGGAGTGGTCAATTTTTCATGCCTCCAGGGCGGTGCTTATTTGCAATGGCAATCAACCTTTTGGGTTTACGGTTATCTTGCCACTGAACAATCCCGCCATGACAAACACCAATCTGTCAATCTTAATTGTGGCGATACGGTTTGGTGGCGAGATGACCAGAAACCACGAATCTTATAGCACAGAACGGTAGGAAATAGCATTTTTGATATTTTCAAGTACATCAAAGGGTGCTAAAGAGGAGTTTTTCACTGCGTTTATTCCAGTCTATTTCAAATCCATAGCAAGTTTATATCACAAGTTTAATAGTCAAATGGTGAAGGTCAAACGCAATTTACCCACACTCCATCTCCAACGCATACTAATATCTGGGAAAATGCCTTTAACACTATGAAACCAAGAGAGTTGGCATAGCAGGTGTTTTGCTTTTCCTGCATCCGGAAATACAACAAGTTAACCGTTGTCTATAGTAGAGAGTGTGTGTGTTTTGCATAAAAAGCTGTATGCCATGTATCAAGGCCTATTTGAGAAAAGGGGAAACAATGGCATGCAAACAGTGTTTTGTTCCCAGAAGTTTTCAAAGAGTTGAAACGACATTGAGTCTATAAAAAAATGTGTGGTAGCCTGTTAAAATGGGTGGAAGTGCTGAGCAGCAGTCTTGTAACAGAGGTGGGTAGTTACTTCATATATGATTCCGATATATAGATTCGTATAGCGCAGTCTTTCTTCTAGTGTACCGAGGTACTTGGCTTGCTTCAGTGTCTTGGCCTACTTGAGTGTCTTGGATTACTTGAATGTCTTGGCCTACCCAGAGGTGGGCACTTGGTAAAGGTCTACAATGACAAGAGGAGTAATAATCGCTCCTGTGCTATCAGGCTGTTTCGCCAGAATGTTGATTCGCCCGAGGACAGTTCGCCCGGACTTTAGCCGGTGAACAGGCTCTCTGTTTGGCGATTTTTTCACCCTTTCCCCAAACAGAGAACCTGTTCACAGGCTACCCGGACTTCAGTCGTTTTATTCGATGTTTTTTTGTTCTTTAAGCCTGAAACAAGGAACAAAAGTAAAGATAGGGACTGCAAATGTGAAATCCAAGCTTAACTAAAATAACATCTCTGACAAGCATTCTTTCCCAGTTGGAGAGTGTTCTATGTCATTGGGCCAATTGACTTAAGGTGATGTTAAACGGGTCCGGATTCGCAACGATGATTTTTAGCACAACGCAGCGTTACAATGTTGTACCCATTCGAAACAATGTTGCAACAATGTTGCAATTTCACTGTGTTGCGCAAAAAACCGTCGTTGCGAATTGTCTCGTGTAACATCACCTTTAAGTCTGGGTGAAATGACCGCAATTTGCTAGGGCGAGCTCCCACTTGACGAGACAAAATCAACTGTCCCTCATAACCTCACAGAATTTGTAAACAAGGACGCTGTCGACGTAGAGATTGCCAACTCGTAATGTTCTTTTCATATTTGCATTATTCTTGGTCTGTACCAGCTTGTTTCTTTAGTTTCTCTTTTTCCAAATATCTCTTGAATGACTCGTGTTCTTTCATTTCTTCCTCATCAAATTCCTCCCCAGTCCCTTCGTCATCATCACTGTCTAAGTCTGCCCCTAGGGAGATGTGGAATGGAGTCGCATGCATGGATGCAAGCGCCTGGGCACCAATTGGGTTTGTTTCCATCGCAACAGGTTTGCCAGCACCTAGATCCTGTTTTACTTTCTTCAGTTGATCCTCCTTTTCTTTTCTTGCTTTTTCTTCTTTGTCTTTTTTCAGTCTTTCATATTCTGATGAAGATTTATGATACACCAGAATTTCATAAAGAGGACATTAAGGTTAAAGGGAAAATGGCCCGTTCCAGGCTTTCAGATAGTTGAGTGTGGCGCAAAGGAAGAGAGCGAGAAAAAATAAGAAGGAAGAGAGAGAAAGGGAGAGGGGAGGGAACTCACTCACTCACTCCCTTCTCCACCCCCCCCCCCCCCCTCGCTGTTTCTCCTTCTCATGTCACATATCGTAAAATTCTGAGAAAAAGCCCCTCCATGTATAAGCCCCTCCAAATATAAGCACCCCAAACCGGTAACGCAAAAAAACCACGTCCAAATATAAGCCCCCCAGGGGCTTGAACTTGGAAAATAACCCTCAAATTATACAAAGTAAAGCAAAAACGGTAAATTTACTGCCAACTATAAGGCTAGCCCAATCAATTTTGAAACGCAAATTTCTCTCCGTAGATAAGCCCCTCAAAAAGAGCCTTTGAAAAATGTAAGCCCCGGGGCTTATTTTCGGAATTTTACAGTATCTTTGCACCATCCCCACAGTTTGAACACCTGGAACAGACTAAAGAGGGAAATAATTAATGTACGGAATTAATCAGTGTATGAAATGTAGTGTCAGTAACAATTGCTAGCGAAATGTGAGAATCAGGACTGAGTTATTCTAATCAATCGACCATTATACAGTTACAGGTGGAAATGAGGCTGCATTTGACGTTGTTTTGATTCAACCCTTCCTGCTTTATTATGTAAATCATGTTGTTCTTATGCCAACAGGTATATTTTAAACAGAATTTTCATAAGAAAAGGAAAGAGGTTTGTAACAAGGTCAACCACAGCCCTATGTTCACTAAAAGGCTGGGATCACAACTGTAAAATGGTCTATTCTAAGAACGATTACTGCAAACTCAGGATCTAAACATGACAACTCATATTTTCTTCTTGTTTGTTTGTTTGTTTGTTTTTTCTCAGTTTAAACAGAATCAGAGCTAACAGGGCTTTGAAAACTCCTTTAAAATGTCTTGTGCAATATATAAAGCAACCGGTTTTAAACTGCACACCAATCTCAGGGTGATACTTTCTGTTTGGCTTTATGCATTCTTCAGAAATCTTATTTTCACTAGATTTTAATCATTAATCTATAGCCATGGAAATGAAATAATCGTCAAGGATGCCTGAAAGACCTAGATATGAGAAAGGAGTTCTTCTGATCTGGCAGTACACTGTACCATAAAAACTGAATGCAAAAAAGTGTGCAGAAAATGGATGTTGATATTAGCTCTTAAGTTTTAAAGAACCTTTTTACCTGGCTTGTACTGAGTTTCAAACTCAACCACAGCATCATCCACAGCCTTTTTAAACTCATTCATACCAGCTCCTGTCACTGAAGACACGCCCACTGTTCGAAGGTTTTGGTAAAATTCATCCAATACCAAACTCATGGATCTTGTTAAACTTGACATGTATGATGTGTCCTGTGCTAGAGCTTCCTCAAAAACCTCAAAGTCTTGCATCCACTCAACAGCAAAGTTGTGGTCCACTATGTCAGTCTAAACATAAGAAAGAATGACTAACACTATGGGTCCATGTATTCAGGGATTGGAAAAAAAATTTGAATTCCAGCTTGTTCCACATTTTTCTTGCCTGGGGCCACTTCTTCCCTATCTTAGCTAATGATTTTGTTTATAGAGGATCTGGAACTGTTACTGCATCTATTATTTTACAACCAGGAACAAAGGGCTAGAGTTTTTATTAAAATAGTTACTGAATTAGTTTAGCTGCACTTCTTCGCAGCCCTTATTTCTTACAATAATGTGCTGTCAAAGTGGCCTCTCCTATAAGCCAGGTGGTTTCTTGAGGTCTCCTCGCCTAACAACTTGCTGTATCCTTTAAAATTTGTTCTGACACAAAGGCTAATAAATTATGATGATAATGGTGATGATGACTTGTCTGGGGCCTGTTGCCTATCGGGCAAGTGAGCTTTAAAAGTGACATACCCAGCAAGAAAATCTACTTGACCTGGGAGATTTGTCTTGCGATATTTATGAGGGTGTTTTTTGTGCCAATGAAATTTCTTGTTACTTCTGCGATTTTGGTACACTTCTTTAGATTTTTGCAAGCAGTTTCTATTAATATGTTTTTGCTAAAATTGTGACAAATAATTATTTGCTAGCAAATTTTTGCTACAGCTTGCAATCCTTGTTCAATTTGTTTTTCTTACTATATTTACTGTTTCTTCTATACATTTCTGATAGCAGTTTCCTTCAAATCTTTTTTCCCAAAATTGTGAAAACAATTTGCTAGCAAGTTTTTGCGACTGCATTCAATCCTGGACTTAAGTGTGTCCTGGACTACTGGATGAGACTTTTTTCGAGCCCTGCAAAAACCCAGCTAATTAGTGCTAACCCGCGGTTAAATTTTAATCTCAATATCTTTTTCTAGTACATCATTGATCATCAGATTTTTTTAAGTACATCAGACCATGATTTCAGAAGTGACCCTCATGATTATGCTCCACTGCCACAAAGGAAAACTTAAAAACTTTGAGGGTTGAAATGACATCCTCAGTGGCCCAGGCTGTGGCAGCATTTGAAGTATTTTGGACTATTTGCTTGTCAGATGACTTTTCTTCTCTAAGAAGGTTTTTTACTGTGTTGCACAGGCTAAATATAATAATACTTACCTTGTTTAAAACAACAATAAAAGGCAACTTTGTCTTGTACAAGATACTGCAAGCATATAGCATGTTTGACATAAATGTAACTGGGCTGGTACTCCTTGCTGTGTCAATAATATACACTACAATTGTCGCAAATGATGATGCCAGTGCTGCAGTTATAATGGCTCCTGATGCCGACCAAGTGAACACCTCAATCTGGCCTGGCGTATCAAATATTGCATATCTGGAATACAATGCCCATAATGAATATAAAAAAACAATATTGCACTACATCAAATGATACCTGCAACTAAATTAGACAACTACTATCGCATTTCATAATTTCAACAATTATTAAAACAATACCAACTTATATTAGTTTATACTACTAACTTTGATGTTGATCATGACATTTTGATTGCTCACTGCTTTACAGGCAGTAACTGGTTGAAATGTCATGATCAGTTTTAAAAGGAGTTCTATGAGACATATCAGTGTAATAAGGATATCATTTCAAACAATGATGAATAACATTATATTCTCATTTTTGTTTCCATTTTTGTACTGATTATTGGTCACCTTTATCATTATTTTTTCCATTTAAAAAAGATAACAAGCACAATCCTGGGCAGGGCATGACAAAAGAGCTGTCTGTTAGGCTCAGGGGCTAATGAAGCATGCCATGATCGAGAGTTGTCCAATAGGCAAGCAACCAAAAAAAAGAAGAGAATTCGTAGGCCTGTATGACTGCTCTGAGGTGGTAAATTTTATGCTACAGCTGGCCTAAACAGCAAGTGATTTTTCAAATTTTCAACTCACCTTTGGCCTTAAAGGTGTCCAATACTACAAAAAATTTATGATTTACATTAATAATGAAGCGGCCTGGGAACATTTTTGCATGGAACCCGTTAAATAAATTAATGTTATAGTTATAACTTGTGCAAATTAACAAGTGAACATATGATCATCAATGCAAGAAAATCGTATACTGAAATGCATGCCCAAATTGATGCGGCACTTAGGACTTACTATGCATTCAAGCTGTTTGGAATAGAATGAGAGAAGTTACCTATAACTTTCAGCCGTGATATTACTCAAAGAAAGGAATCATAATTTCTAAGATGACAATTTCTTGCTTACTTGAAATCAGTTGAACGTTTCTTGTCCAAAAAACTCATAACTTGATCAAATCTTGTTGCAAACAGGTTCAATGACGTGACAATTCCCCCATTTGGACCTAGTTTGTATTGCTTCATGACTTCTTTGTAGTTGACAGAATCTCTGATGTCAATATTTGCTGGATAGGGTACTTCTCTCACAGCAGGATCAAGATTTACCACATAAGGAGTCTCCTTCTGGGTGTACAAGTGTGCTGTGAGTCTCTAAAATGTGTAATTACATAGTTTCAGAATTATTTAACAATTATATTTGTTAAATGACCTTCTTTCACACCCAGAGTTAATGATGGAGTCTCGTAAAAACTTTTGAGACTGTACATAAAATCCTGCAGTGTGACAAACAATTCTAATGAAACCTCTCTAGCTGCCATTTCACATAGGACAATATTTTGTTTTTCACCATTTTCTAAGACAAAATTTTCACATACACATGTATGCATAATAAATGAATGGAGCATATGGAAATCTCCCCCCCCCCCCCCCACCACCATTTTTTTTTACTGAAATCACAGCAAGGGAACTTCTTGATTAATTTGAGCAAAAGTAAATTAAAAATGCTTTTTTTGCTGTCATAGCTTGAAGGCTATGGAGTGGCTGATTTTTGAGGCAACTGCAAAGGCTTTCAATCCAAAATATCAACTTCCTTCAAGGGACGTTCCATTTTATTTATTTCATCCGCACCTCCTAAGATGATAGGAATCCGAACCCTCAAATTTTTGTCTGCATCTTTTATACATATATATATGTTGAAGTTAATTTTTTATCTCAGGTAATTTTTGATTTCTTTTGTTTTTGGGTATGTTAATGTATACTAATGAAGTTAAAACAAAAGGAAAAATATAAATTACCTGAGATGAAAAATTAACTACAACATATATATACTAGTAATAACCAAAGGTTACGGAGTGCGGGTGACAATGATCAAAGGTCAAAATGCTTTTGTTCTAGTGCTGTGCTTTGTAAAAGTTTCATGTGACAGATGGTCAAAAAGGTACGTGATCAAATTTGCATGATCAGATTACGAGTAATGGAAGGTCCAAATGCGCGTGATCAAATTGCGTTCTGTGCATTCCACACATGCTTACTGGAAGTCCGAATGGATGCTGGCTACATACATGCAATGCATGCATGATAACAACCTGGAAATTAGGATTGCAGGCTCCTCTTGTTGCCCGCAAAAACTTTTCAAGTTGAAATCAAGAATGAAATAGTTCGCCGATTTGCAAGGCTTCATCCGAGTAGAATGAAACTGGCCAATAGCCTGTCTGAATGACTCAGAAACCCAGGAAAGGGGACTCAAAAATTCAAATAATTGCCATGGAAGCATGCCCCCAGGCCCCCTTATATTAGAGGCTTGCGCCTTTGGCGATCGCTTAGGAAATCGGTCAGTATTTATCCTAGATCCGCGCTAAGGAATATTTCATAAAGCATTAAAGCACGTGGCAATATGGTAAACGTTAACATTCACATGCAGCAGTCATCAAACTAGAATGGGCCAGGGGCCCGTTTCTCGAAAGTCCCGGTAACTTAACGGGCCCGGAATCATATTTTTAAATCAAAGTCTCAAGAAAAGTAGGGTGTTTTCTGACCTCTAATGAAGTCCATTTTGTTTCGTTAGCTAATAACTCTACTGTATAATTTTCAAAACTTTTAAAACTCCCTTCTAAAATGGAAAACAAAACAGCTTAACGGGCCCGGTAATTACCGGGAGCTTCGAGAAACGGGCCCCAGGAACCTAGAACTTTAAAAATACCTGTACAAATGTTGTTTTTCCTGATCCAGCCATACCAAGGCACAAAATACAAGTGGGTTTCTCTTGATGTGATTCTGTGTCATCTGATTTTGCAATTCTATCATGAGAATTAGTAGTCACTTCTTCACCACCACTTGCTTCCGCCATTTTTGTGATCTATTGCTCAAATAAGAACTTACATGAAGTATATATCCCGTGGTGGACGTAGAACGCTGTTCAACATCACTACAATCGCGGGCTCATTTTTGTGTTCCCGCTTGTTTCTCTGTCACTCTCTCACAGTACACACAGTTTGTTCCTCAAGAAATGTATTTGTAATCGCAGTTTACTTCACAAGAGATTTATTCCCCTGGTCTTTTTAGGTCGATAGCAAGATCTTAAACAAGCTAAAGTCACTTAAAAAAATGTGGATCGCTCTTAGAGGGTGCCTTGCTTCCAAATTCTTCCGAGTTCATTGTAGATCTCCTCCGCTGGGAAGGGCTGTCTTCAGATGGCTAACAGTTTCACGCAAGCTTGATTGCGTTTGTATGACAGTACAGTCAGACAGGCCTCATATTGGTATTGTGGGTAGTGGTCCTGCAGGATTTTACACTGCGCAACAAATTTTGAAGGTCAGTAGTTCTAAAGTGACCAGCTGTCTAGCCAGGCCCTCCTAACCTGAAAGTTGGGTTTGGCCAGAGTAAATTTTTGGTATGACTAGAATAGCCTAGCATAATTTTGAAAAAACAAACAAACAAACAAAACAAAATTTTAAAAAACAGTGCATGTGCATATTTAGATTCAGGTCACACTAAAGCACTTTGGGGGGCACTGTGGCTTAGTGGTTGGAGCTCTGGCCCCAGTTGTTCAAAAGATGAATGGCTTTACCCATCAGATAAATCTCTATCCAGGAGATAGTGCAATTGGTTTCTCTAATACTTGTCCAGTGAATAGCGCCATCCAGCTTTTGAACAACTGGACCCTGGACTCCACATTAAGTGATGTACCTGCCAACTCACACCAATGATGTGTGTGTTCCACACCTGCAAATTGAAAATGTTGATCCACATCAGACCAACCCCCAAAAGGCAAGAAAAGTGCGATTCTGAACCTAGAGCTTGGAAAAGTAGTGAGAAATGGGTAAGAAGTCGTGAGATGTCCCAAATTTCCCAGTGGAAGGACTTACAGAGGGGATTATAGGTATTAGAAAACGAGCCATGTCCAGCGCTGGCCATGAAATCCAGAGTTTCTTCACTTCTTACTTAGTTCTACACTTCTCAGTGGTGTGGAAGTGTGGAATAGTCCGACAAAGTAAGGATATTGTCGCACTTTTCCCCCAGTCATGAACCCTTTGTCATTCTTTACTTCGTTCCACACTTCTCAGAGGTGTGGAAGTGTGGAATAGTCCGACAAAGTAAGGATATTGTCGCACTTTTCCCCCAGTCATGAACCCTTTGTCATTCTTTACTTAGTTCCACACTTCTCAGAGGTGTGGAAGTGTGGAATAGTCCGACAAAGTAAGGATATTGTCGCACTTTTCCCCCAGTCATGAACCCTTTGTCATTCTTTACTTAGTTCTACACTTCTCAGAGGTGTGGAAGTGTGGAATAGTCCAACAAAGTAAGGATATTGTCGCACTTTTCCCCCTGTTAAGAACCCCTTGTCATTCTCTACTTAGTTCCACACTTCTCAGAGGTGTGGAAGTGTGGAAAAGTCCGACAAAGTAAGGATATTGTCGCACTTTTCCCCCAGTCATGAACCCTTTGTCATTCTTTACTTAGTTCTACACTTCCCAGACGTGTGAAAGTGTGGAAAAGTCCGACAAAGTAAGGATATTGTCTCACTTTCCCCAAGTCATGAACCGTTTGTCATTCTTTACTTCTCTGGAAGTGTGGAATAGTGTGACAAACTAAGGATATTGTCGCACTTTTCCCCCAGTCATGAACCCTTTGTCATTCTTTACTTACTTCTACACTTCCCAGAGGTGTGGAAGTGTGGAAAAGTCCGAAGAAGTAAGGATATTGTCGCACTTTCCCCGAGTCATGAACCCTTTGTCATTCTTTACTTAGTTCCACACTTCTCAGAGGTCTGGAAGTGTGGAATAGTGTGACAAACTAAGGATATTGCCGCACTTTTTCCCCAGTCATGAACCCCTTGTCATTCTTTACCTTGTTCCACACTTCTCAGAGGTGTGGAACTGTGAAATAGTGTGACAAAGTAAGGATATTGTCGCACTTTTCCCCCTGTTAAGAACCCCTTGTCATTCTCTACTTAGTTCCACACTTCTCGGAGGTGTGGAAGGGTAGATTAGTCTGACAAGGTAAGGTTAATGTCGCACTTTCCCTGAGTCACGAGAAGTTCAGTAAGCTTTATGAGCGCTTGGTTTTATTTCTGTATGGTTTTTTACATTTTTCCTAAAGAACTATTTTTATTTTGAATAGCAGATATAACCATTGTTTCAATGCCAGCTGTTGAAAGAAACTTAAAGTTAAGAAATCCGATCACCAACCAAGCTTTCTTCCTTATCAGTACAGGTTCAAATTTGATCATTGTTAGATCACGCCATATATCCACTGTTTCTCAGTTTTTCCTCTTCTCTAAGGTTATGTAAATGCTGGACATAAATTATGAAAAAGACGAAGTGTCCTCTGTTCATTTTCCTGTCATTTTTGCATATTTTGACAGCCAAGAGAAGGTCTGCTCGCAAACTTCTGTGTCAATCTGTAGGTGAAACACAAAGAGGTCAGATGACAACATCAAAACGTCTGTATATCGCTTCATGCTAGAATGCACTTATATGCCGCGAAAGGATTAATTACCGTGATTAAATAACTTAGTAAGTGATAAGATTAAAGTAAGTTTCAGTGTTGTGGCCGACGACCTATTAAATGAAACTGAGATCGTTATAGTACTAAATAAAATTAATAACATTGCACACCACATCTTTTTCCTCTCATTACCCCTTTGAGCTCTTCTACGTTGTTTGCGTCGCAGTTTTCTTTGCATCACTGATCGACATGGCCCTTCATGTGCATTTTGTCCACCAGAATCGATAGCTGTGACAATCTCTTTGCAGTCCTTGTCACGTCCCGTTGAGAAGGGTTTTGAGCAAATTTCTTCAAATGGCATCCATCGTCATAAATAATGTACCCTGCAAGTAAAAGATCAGTGGATGGTCATGGACAGGGTACAGAACTGTAATGATAAAAATCTTATTTCACGGCTTTGTGTATGTTTTCATTATTATTATTATTATTATTATTATTATTATTATTATTATTACTATTAATACTATTTTCAGTACACAATGATATACAACAATTTTTAATGAGTGTTTCTTACTTAAAGCCTCAAATATGTTTTCATTCCGGCTTAACAAATCGTGCAACACTGCGTAGACTTGAGTCTTTGATTCCGCGCAAAATAATTCCGACCACAGGGTAATCACTCCACACGGCGACATAATACAAAGTATTGCTAGGAGTAAACAATTATTTTGTGAATACTAATTTGTGAACTTGAGGGGAAGTAAATTAAACATTTTTAACGAACACTCTAAAAATAAGTATATTCATGTAGATGCTCCTGCCTGTATTTCTAGACGTCTACACTAGGGGCTTGCGTGGAAAAAAAATTTACGTAGCCATGTTCATGAGAAAAAACAAAAATTTAGTAATGTAAAATCACATTTGAATCACTTTTGAATTCTGCGAAGAAGCTGTTCTATATTACAGTCAGGATACCGCGTGACAATATCGAAATATATATAAACTCAGGACTAAAATTCTGGTCAAATTCAATCCTCAAGGTGTATAGTGACCGCAAGGAGACCCTCCATTGTGACGGGGCTTATGCCCTGAAAAGAGAACAATTTGCATTTTACCAGCAGAGTGGTCATTCTTCCTCTGCCTTGCATCTTGGTCCTTCTCTGTTTTGCAGGACAAGGTTACGTCTCTCTTGCATGCAAAAATTCTGTATTTACAACAAACCACAAATCAGTTATAAAGTTTCCCGCCTAATTATTTGGAAAGTTCTTGTGCAATTATTTGAGTTTATCAAATATGGACCCTTTTTTCGATCTCATGGTAATGTTATTGTAATCTCCCTCAAACATTATAGCTTTGCAAATTGATTTGAGCATTTACAAAGTTTATCAAGGTGATCTTAAAGCGAGGAAGATAGAACGCACATTCACTGCATTCTTTATTGCCTATTTTTAGCGTTGTCACGATCTTAAATGTGGCATTCACATTTAAATGATATGGAAATTCCTTAGACAAAACCCTTTATACCCAAAGGGTTTGAATTGGGTACGACATTGAGTCGGCCGAATAGATCTATAGGAAGGAGAAAAACCCAGAATAAGACGTCTCATATATGGCACATTAAGATGAAAAATTTCAAACATAAAAATCCATAGATGAGATGACTTTGTTGAGGTTTCCGTTGAAAAATAAATAAATAAATAAACTAAGATAAAGGACTGATGGGGACTTCGTGACAGAGAAAACGTAGGCTTATTTTATGGTCGGGTATTCAAACAGATGGCAGTGAAACAAGGCTAATATCTTCTAGTCACGGAATTGTTGTCTTAACTTAAAAATAGCATTTAAAAAGATGTAAAACGAGATGCAGGAATAAAACCAACAAATACTCCCACTGCGCTTTATTCTCATTTCATACATAGGAGTGTAACTAAGGAAAGAATGACAAGGGGTTAGTGCCTGTGAAAAAATGTGACATTATCCTGACTTTGTCAGACTTTTCTACACTTCCACACCTCTGAGAAGTGTAGAACTAAGTAAAGAATGACAAGGGGTTCATGACTGGGGGAAAAGTGTGACATTATCCTTACTTTGTCAGACTTTTCCACACTTCCACACTTTCACACCTCTGAGAAGTGTAGAACTAAGTAAAGAATAGCCTGCGAGCAAGCTCTCCTATTTGGGTAAGTGAAGTGAGCCTCGCGAGAACGCGCGAGCGAGGGGGCCGAGGAAAGGAGAGCTTGCAACCATCTCTCATAAATTTTCATTTCCACCCCGGAAACCCCGGGACTCCGCAAAGCGTGAAAACTGTCACCGCAAACGTGCCGCGGATTAGAAAAGTGACAACCGACAGGCGAGGACGCTTAGAATTATTTATTTATTTAGAAATCGCTTTCGCAACAGAATCAAAGCAATGTTTTTATATGTCTTTTTTCCACGGGGACATCGAACTTCAACGTGTCCGCTGGGATAAGAACTCACTAATTTGATTCTCGTTTCGTTTACTTTTGAAAAGTCATCCCTACTGCAGTGTAGAAGACTACTCCCCATCGCAATCACCAACAAAAACATCATATATTTGTCCGTCTGGAACTGGAGAATAGCGTTTTCCTGAACTTGGTTCTCTTAAGTTTTACTCCAGTTGCTTCCAACTCTTTCTCTTTTCCTTCTTTACGTACGGTCACGCTACACAGTTACACTGTCAAGTACATGTGTCTGAATTTTTCTACCCGAGTAGAATTCAACCGTGCGAAGAAACCGATGTTGGAAAACAGCGCTTGAATCACTCTTCACTTTCACTCTCCCAGTTTTCAGAACTAAGCAAGGTGCTTGACACAAACGAATACAACTCAGTGATGAAGGGTTTTCATTTTCCTTCCACAAGAACTACAAACTCGATCCGACTTATCCTCGGCTCGCAATATTCTCTTTACGAGAATTACATCAAACGAACCCGTCTGCTTTGAGGGCTGAAACAAGTTCTCGGTACCAATCTTATCCCCCCGAGAACCAAATTTGACACACAGACGAAGCGGGTGCCAGCTTAGCCTGTTATCAATCAACTTTGATTTCCAGAACGTCATTTTTCAGCCAATGGTATTTCCCTTCGTCTGGGTGAAGTACAAATGAAAATTTGTAAGGGATGGTTGCAAGCTCTCCTTTCGCCGGCCCCTCGCGGCTTCGCCGCTCGCTCGCGCGTTCTCGCGAGACTCGCTTCACTCGCCCAAATAGGAGAGCTTGCTCGCAGGCTAAGTAAAGAATGACAAGGGGTTCTTAACACGGGAAAAGTGTGACATTATCCTGACTTTGTCAGACTTTTCCACACTTCCACACCTCTGAGAAGTGTAGAACTAAGTAACGAATGACAAGCGGTTCTTAACAGGGGAAAAGTGTGACATTAACCTGACTTTGTCAGACTTTTCCACACTTCCACACCTCTGAGAAGTGTAGAACTAAGTAAAGAATGACAAGCGGTTCTTAACAGGGGAAAAGTGTGACATTATCCTGACTTTGTCAGACTTTTCTACACTTCCACACCTCTGAGAAGTGTAGAACTAAGTAAAGAATGACAAGGGGTTCATGACTGGGGGAAAAGTGTGACATTATCCTGACTTTGTCAGACTTTTCCACACTTCCACACCTCTGAGAAGTGTAGAACTAAGTAAAGAATGTCAAGGGGTTCTTAACAGGGAGGAAAGTGTGACATTATCCTGACTTTGTCAGACTTTTCTACACTTCCACACCTCTGAGAAGTGTAGAACTAAGTAAAGAATGACAAGGGGTTCATGACTGGGGGAAAAGTGTGACATTATCCTGACTTTGTCAGACTTTTCCACACTTCCACACCTCTGAGAAGTGTAGAACTAAGTAAAGAATGTCAAGGGGTTCTTAACAGGGGAAAAGTGTGACATTATCCTGACTTTGTCAGACTTTTCCACACTTCCACACCTCTGAGAAGTGTAGAACTAAGTAAAGAATGACAAGCGGTTCTTAACAGGGGAAAAGTGTGACATTATCCTGACTTTGTCAGACTTTTCCACACTTCCACACCTCTGAGAAGTGTAGAACTAAGTAAAGAATGTCAAGGGGTTCTTAACAGGGAGGAAAGTGTGACATTATCCTGACTTTGTCAGACTTTTCCACACTTCCACACCTCTGAGAAGTGTAGAACTAAGTAAAGAATGTCAAGGGGTTCTTAACAGGGAGGAAAGTGTGACATTATCCTTACTTTGTTGGACTTTTCCACACTTCCACACCTCTGAGAAGTGTGGAACTAAGGATGAAAAAGGAAAGTAGGGATCTTGTGGCCAGCACTGGACATTTGTGTAGAAAACACACACATCACTTTAAAGCTGGAGCTGTAAACATCATGATCAACTATTTTACGATTTAGGTTTTGTGATTTCTGTGTTTTGTAAGTGGCCATCTTGAAACAGGGGAAACAGGTAAGTGTGCACATTTGGTGGCGGCATTAAGTCGGGGTAGGCTAAAAAAATGTAATCAAATGCAACCGCTAAGCATTTTCTTTGGGTTGAGCTGGCTATCTATTGATATCTAACTTGGAAACAAAGCCTACAACTCCAAGATTTGTTTGGAGTTTGACTATATGAGAAAGTATGAGAAATCAGTTGCCAACTCGTGAGAGCGTGGGATAGGCCGTGAAATCGAGAGACTCATGACAAAGGGCATGCATGCATTAAAATTCACATGCATAATTCACAACTCTGGACAACAACCATTAACATGAAAATTTGAAAAAAAAGTCCGGTGAAAGGCTTGATCTTGGCAAGATCTCATGATACCTATTGATATATTGATAATCTCAGCAAGATGGCACCATCCAAGATTTGGCACTTTGCTTTGCTACATTCAGCAACTTTTGGAAATCATCAGAACATCTTTAAAAATAAATTTTCTTTAGTATTGTTCAGGGGCAGGGGCATGTCTTCAGCACTGTTCAGAAGTTGTCGAGAAACTCAGCTTATATGGAAATGAAAATCCCCTGCCTTTGACTCAGGAAAAGTTGGTTGGTATAGGTACTGCTTCAGGCCTTGCCAGGATATTAAATTAGGTTAATTGTGTTCTCAGCAAGACACTGTGAGTCTCAGAAAACCATAAACATCAGAAAATATATTCCTTGAATATAATGTGTTGCAAGGAAAAAGGCAATTGAATGTGAAAAATCTAAACTGCACGTAACGAATGGGTTGCGGTGAATTTAATGCTGGGGTAACCCTGTGATAAACTAGCATCTTTTCTAGGGGGGGGGGGGGGCGGGGGGGGTAGAAATATCTCTAGTTACTTCACACCAAAAAACAGAAGTTTCAGCCTGACGGCCCTCTTGGCTCGAGTGCGGGCTTTACCTTTGCACTAATGGTAGCCACTTTACTTTTTAGTTATCAACCATATTTAACCATATTTATTCCCTAGTATTAATAACTTTTAACATTTTATTTTGTCATTTGAAGCAAATTTTTCTTTCCTTTCATTGGCCGAGAGCCCACCACGTCACCTGCAAATAACTGCCTACAAATAATGGTCTGCTCATGCGCAATGCTGTCCAACTGTGTTTGGCTGCAAATAATATTCTGCACGTGCGTAAAGGAAACTGTGCTTTTCTCCTTCCTGCAATCGCTCGTGTGAAAAATGGCAGATCACTTCGTTTCCCGAGGATATTCATTAAAAAAACAAACTCGGTGATAGAATGATAAAACAATTATTGAACTTGGTTATCGCAAAATATTGTGATTTGTCAGTGTCTCGCTGATCGATTATTTGCCTCAGCTTTCGGCTTCGGCAAATAATTGATCTGCTTGCCACAGACAAATCATGATATTTTGCTCAACCTCTTCCAATAATTGTTAATTATTTGTAATTTTTGCACATGACCCCACAAGCTTGTAGCTTTGAATTAATATTGTGTAAAATAAAGGTTGTATGTATGACTGTATGTATGTAACCATATAAGGGAAATAAGAATAAAGTAAGTGCCTTTTATTATCTGCAGTCCCATGATGATGCTTTGATTGACATATATGAACGCCTTCCTGTTCCGTTTGGCTTAGCAAGATTTGGAATTGCTCCTGATCATCCTGAAACAAAGGTACAACTTTACAGTAAGCTGGTTCATTTATCTACACTGTAGAACACTGTGAGGTGAATCAACCTCATGGTTCAGTGACATGGTAACAGAAAAGGCAGGTGAAAAAATTTCAAGGTCAAGAAATTATGCAAAGTCAGGGAAAACCTTCTTGACAAAGTCATTCATAGTGATTAGAGAGGAGCAGTGTGATGTCATGTTACCATTTTAGCACAATAGGAAGGTTAAGCAACAACGATGGCGACAGCGACGGCAACGGCAAAAAAAGCAACAGATTTATATAAGCAATTCAATAACTTTGCATGTGCATCACAGTTTTCTGTACACTTCTGAGCCGTCATTGCATGACCGCGACATGAAACTTCCTAATTTCATGCTCCGGCTTAACCCATTCGCCCCTGAACCGCCCGTAACCGCCCGTGCGGATCTACGTCCTTTCTACCCTTTGTGACGTCATCAGTTTTAACGGTCAAGGACAACTTTTTCCGCTAACTTGTGCAGAGTGAAGAGATCTTTCGAACCATACCAGAATGAGCACAATTCAGTCAAGGACACCGGAGAAAGAGGCAAAAAACCATGTAAAATTGACCTGAAAATCTCCATGAAAATCTTGTTCCATTGCCCACCTACCTTTCCTTTCACCTAATCCTAAGATCCTAAAAGCTTTCCTAAAAACTATTCCCACCAAAATGAAGCCTACTAAATGCCCAGCAAGAGAAAAAAAAAATGAGGCAAGAAAAGCGAAAAAAGAGGGGAGGAGAGAAAGCGAAAAGTAAAAGTCAAACTGCTGTGTCACTTTTAAACCCGAAAAAATTCGTCGAAATTTTGCTTTCTGCGCATGCCCGAACTTCGCAAGCTGATATTTTGCATCTGGATCAGAAGGCCATCAAGTGTACGACCTGTAAACCAGTTTGAGGTAAGTTTTAGCTCTTTATAGCACGACAGTGACCAGAAAACCACTCGACTAGCTTCAAAACATGTTTTTCGGTAAAATCTCCAGGAGCGAATGGGTTAAGCAAAGTACCAAACTTTTTGAAAAAAAATCCACTTTTTAGGATAAAACAACCAAATCTGTCTATTTCAGGTCAAATCAGGTGAAAAAGTTGGTAAAAGGCCATTTTTAGGTTTTTTGATTAACCCATTCGCCCCTGAACCGCCCGTTACCGCCCGTGCGGATCCACGTCCTTTCTACCCTTTGTGACGTCATCAGTTTTAACGGTCAAGGACAACTTTTTCCGCTAACTTGTGCAGAGTGAAGAGATCTTTCAAACCATACCAGAATGAGCACAATTCAGTCAAGGACACCAGAGAAAGAGGCAAAAAACCATGTAAAATTGACCTGAAAATCTCCATGAAAATCTTGTTCCATTGCCCACCTACCTTTCCTTTCACCTAATCCTAAGATCCTAAAAGCTTTCCTAAAAACCATTCCCACCAAAATGAAGCCTACTAAATGCCCAGCAAGAGAAAAAAAAAATGAGGCAAGAAAAGCGAAAAAAGAGGGGAGGAGAGAAAGCGAAAAGTAAAAGTCAAGACTGCTGTGTCACTTTTAAACCCAAAAACTATGTCGAAATTTTGCTTTCTGCGCATACCCGAACTTCGCAAGCTGATATTTTGCATCTGGATCAGAAGGCCATCAAGTGTACGACCTGTAAACCGGTTTGAGGTAAGTTTTAGCTCTTTATAGCACGACAGTGACCAGAAAACCACTCGACTAGCTTCAAAACGTGTTTTTCGGTAAAATCTCCAGGAGTGAATGGGTTAAAGGAGCAAAACAATATCCTTTTTCTTTTTCCAAACTTAGATATGGTTCTTTCGGATTTAACCCCAGAAAAGTTTGCCAACATTTGACAAATAAAATGAAACTGAACAAGGTCGCTGAAGTTTGAAACAGTGTGAATTCAGTTTTTGAGTGACATTTTCAGTTTGTTGTCATCCAGAAATTTTGCTACCATAGCAACATGACATAATGACTTCTTCTCTCTATATCAGAGAATTTTGCCACAAAGTTTTGTGAAAAGTACTGAAGAGAGTTTGATTCAGAAAATTTATGCAGAATACTGGTAAGGAATATTGAAATAGATTCCTTGATAAAAATAATGTGAAGGGATTGATAACAAAGAGTATTCACTGCAATGAAAAGGTAAAATGAGAGTGAAAATCATGCAGACAGCATGGAAAAGTCAGGGAATAGTTAGCAAACTTTTTTTGTTCCAATGAGTTGAGTTGCAACCTTGTTGCCCCGTGCAGTGCCTAGACTTCAAAATAATATTCCCAAATTCTCCCCACTCTTCATGCAGCTGACAAGTTTAGATGTACAGTAAAATGCTGGGTAAAATATTTTAAATGTAATAAACTCATTAGGGACTCTACAGACAGTATGGCTGCCTTTCTTTGGGAGGTTGCAAAATAATCCTTATTCTTTACTTACATCTGGGAATGGACCATATAAAAATTAATCTAAAGAATCTACATGCCAAAAGGAATTCATTTCATTATTGTTTGCTGTTTCTGGTAATGATATCGCCAATACAGCCATAAAATTAGTCGTGTCATGTATATCGAAATCAATTGGAATTTCTGGAAAACTTGGTATTACGGTACTACAGTCAACTCCCTTTATAGCGGACACTATAGGGACCTCGAGTTGGTGTCCTCATTAGCAAGAGTCTGTAATAGTGGGAGTTGATTTGAGTTAATTTGTTTTTGCTGGGGATTTAGCTGCTGTTCGTATTATCGGGGTGTCCGTTATAGTGGGGTGTCCGCAAGGCGAGAGTTGACTGTACTGGTATTTTGCCTTGCAACAAGTACTGTACATATAAGTCATGTGGCACTTCTTTTTGCATAGATATCAGCAATTTTTTTTATATTTTCTCTATTTTCTTGTCTTGTTACCAAATTTAAAGACATCCTGCTTAATTTAAGAGGTACATAGACTGATCAAAAGTGCTCTTTATATAATAGTCCAGCCCCAAATTACTGTGTACCTCATATTCAAAGCTTTCATGTAGATGATAGAGGATGCAATAAAATTAACTGCACTCTGGATTTTAACTCATTGTTTATTGTGACTAGCTGCTTGTTAATTTATTGCAGAACTGCATAAATCAGTTCTCATCTACAGCCCAGTCTGAGAGATGTTCATTTTTTGGAAATGTAAACATTGGGAAAGATTTGAATATTTCAGAGTTGTTACAAGCCTATGATGCAGTTATTTTGGTGAGTGTAGTAATATTATTGGGATCTGCAATCCTTGACATTAGAACTTGACTCAATTGACATGTTGTGCTCGACTTCTTTTTCCTTCTCCCTTTCATTGTTTGCCTCAAAATCGTACAAACCTGCTGAAAAGCCAACTTGACAAATTTGCTGAGAGAAAAGTGAGTTAGGCTGCTGTCCTAACATTACCCCTGCTCGCATTCAGTGGGCATGACGAGAATTTCGTGCCTTTTACCATTCATTAATTAACAAACTCCACCTACAATGAAAAACATGCCAGACACATTCAGCATCCATTTCGTGTGTTTACAAACATCTGCTTGCTTCAACGTTGAGAAAACCGTTAAACGCACCCAGATAAAAAGCCAGACATTTCTGACATGGGTCATGGGTTTGGCAGAAACCGTGTTTCTCATTCAAAACTCCCCAGACATCTGAAACAACATTCCTCTGGCCGGGTATTGATCCTCAATACCGGACACTCTTCGTCTCTTTTGTGTGTTTTCGCAAAATGTGCCTTGCAATAGCTTTGGGTTTTCAAAACAATATTTGCAAGGAAAGTAGTGATAATTGGTGTTTCAAACAGCCAAATGGTTTTATGTCATCCCTCCCCCATGAAATGTCAATAAATTCCTTCCCCAGTTTTGTCCTTAGCCCGAAATAACACAAAAGTTAAAGTTGGGTAAAATAGGTATTAGGAAAGCCTGTATGAAAGGGTTTTATGGAAACAATGACTTGTCAACAACTTGTCAGTGTCGGCTACTTTAAACTAAGCCCTGTTGTCAATGCAAATTAACATCTATAGTCTAATGACCAATCAAATGCCTGCGTTGCTGGAACAACGCACTCCGTGAATGTGAGCTGCAGTGATGTTGGGACTGCCCCTCTATTTTTCCCGCCTCCCTCCCCCCACCGCTTTAAACCCTAAGGCCCACCCCCTCATTACATCTATGAAACCATGATGGACGTGCATATTGGTAAGCGAAAGGATCCTGATGATCTTACGAAAAAAATAGGGACTGTGAACAATCAATAAAATAATAAAGGTGTGTACACATACTGAGGCTATGTGATACAAGTTAGGACTGTCTTCAATTTTGTGGTTGTATAAATGTTTTATTTCTGACATTGGACAGTAGTTGTGAAAGAAAGTTTTTTGAGATTGATTCAACTTTTACACGGAAAGTTGGCTACTGCTTTTCTCACAGGTGCATTCATTTGGTTTGTTTTTATTTAGTGTTATGGTGCAGAAGATGATAGAACATTTGGAATACCTGGTGAGGTACATGTGTAAAACAAAGATAAAATTTACTAATGATTGACAGGGTTCTCTGGAAGCACCAGTGAGTGGTGAGATTCACCATCTAGTCAAACAGCAGTGTGGGCTACTCAATAGATAATAATAGGTGGGTTCACACTGGTCTTGTCAAGTGCACTTGAAGTACCGGTACATTATTTTGAAGTGCACTTGACACTAACTTGTGTGTGAATGGGTCTTGTTTCACGTGACTAGTTGTACTTAGTTGCCACAGAAACCTCAAAGTCTCAAAGTGCTGAAGTTCACTGTCAAGAAAGGTCAAAACCTTCCTTGAGACTGCACTTATCCAATCAAAGTGTCGGCATCTTATGATCATAGTGTCAATCATCTCGTGCCACAACTTAACTCTCTCGCGTGGTCAAGCAAGAAATGATGAATGAGAATACTCAGTGATCTCCACGAAATATTGGTAGGTTTTTTTAGTTCTGATCCTTGAGCTGGTTCGGAAATTTCATGTTTTCTCCTTTTTATTTGACAGACACATTGTTAATACAATACTTGGCCCTGGAAACAAAATGACATATATTCCACAAATAGCGATATTTTCCCATTTTGAGCATCATTGAATGCACTTTATTGTTTATTTTTTCAACCGTTCAAGCCAGTTTTACCTGTCTACCTGCAGTACTAAGGTTTGTTGAAAGCGTCAGAACCTTGCCTTAACTGTTTAAGAAAAGAAATTACCAGTATACAACATCTGGAATAAAATTTTAAAAACTTGAAGCAGTGAGCTCAAGAGATTGGCGAGGACAGCTTTTAAAAGATCAAAGGTTTCCCCTACTTTGATTGACCTAATAACATGAAACCATCAGTTGCAATTTAATCCTTTTGTTTTGGAGACATTTTGACTAAATAAATGCAAGGCAGTGTTTTCCTGTGTAGAGCAAGATTAGTTCCCTCCAAAACTGTTAACTTTGACTTGAGTGTGAATGCCATTTCTTACAAAAAACCTCAGTGCACTTCAAGTGGTTTCCAAGAACACTTGAACTGAAGCGCACTTCAAGTGCACTTAGGGGTCTAGTGTAAACCCACCTAATTTTTAAAGTGTCATAATAAATTGTTTCATTCAGTGTGAAGCCAAACATATGGTAGAAAATGATGCAAAATGTTTTCCAGGTTATTCAAAATGTACATGTACATGTACTGAAGTGCACTTTTCAGTGGGCCCTCAAATTTGAATTTTCTCAGTTTTTACCTTCAACTGGAAATTTTCAGGAGAACCCTGTATAATTTAGGCTGTCCAATCTGTCTAATCCTTTGGATTGACTTGGGTCATTTTGCCTTTTTTTGCTGTTAGACAGTTTTTCAGTATGTAGCAGTTATGTAGTTTAGATGAAAATAATAAAACAGCTTTGACAATGGAAATAGAAATGTTAATTGTAATAAAAAAGTGGTGCATTTTCATTGTTGAGTCAGTGAGTGAGTGGGTCAATCAGTGAGTCACTAAACTTTCTGATAGTCATCAGTCAGTCAGTTAGCAGGGTGGTGAGTCAGTGAGTCAATCTGTCACTCAAAGAGTCAGTCAGTCAGTTGGTCAAGGCTGGTCAATCTGTTAGTCAGTGGATGGTCTGGGTGTCAGTCAGTCACTCAAAAGATTAGTGTGGTACTATATCAGTTAAAGAGTGAGTCAACTGAGTAGATAAAAAGAATATCAGTGTAAAAAAGATTGAAAGACTGATGTTTTATAAAGTATGAACCCTTTGTCGAAGCAGAACAACAGATTTTCAACTGACTGACTAACTAGCCAACTGTCAGTCAGTCAGTCAGTCAGTCAGTCAGTCAACAAGTCTTTCATTCAATTGGTGGGTTGGTTAGTCTGTTAGTTGGTTAAGAATTTTTAGTTGTTAATAATATCATTATGTTTCAGGATTTACATGGGGTGTATTCAGCAAGAGCATTTGTAGAGTGGTATAATGGACTACCTGCTAATTCTCAAGTACGGTGTTTTTTTCTGTAATGGTTATCATGCCACACACAATATTTTTAATGTTTTACATCTTTGATTTAATTTTTTTTGTGGTGTGACTTCATATGTTTAGTTTGCGACAGTAGCTTATTATCTAGGACTATCTATAGTATTTTGGTAACTTGACTAATTTTCCGACATCCATCAAGGCTAAGGGGTTAACTTTCAGGATATTGTTGCTGCAAAATTTTTTAAGAAGAACGTGAGAGCCTTGTTGGGCACATGCTGTTACCAAACCAATTCCAAGTGCATTTTAAAAGATTTCTTACTTCTGATTGGCTCAGAAAAAAGTTCCCTCAAATAGAAAGAGTGGAAATTAATTCGGATGTTTCAAGAAAATGTTGACTAATATTAAGTGCCAGGGGCATTCTTGTTCGTCATGTTAAGTGGCTTACCCGTTGTTATTTTCCGTTAAATGTTTTGTCCTGATGTGTGGACCTTGGGTTTCCAAAGATGGATATTGTTGTGTTTGAGGGTCACAAGCTAGAACTACTGTAAGTGAACAAGGAAATAAATGCGACACTTCTATTTGATTTAATTGTACACATAACATGTTTGTTGTTAGCTAGAGCCAGACTTGAGTGCCGAGACAGCAGTAATACTTGGACAAGGAAATGTTGCCCTTGATGTTGCCAGGATCTTGCTCAGTCCTGTTGAACGTTTGGAGGTAATTAATAATTTCAGAACTCACTTAAAACACAGACAGAGTGACAGAAAGATAGATAGCCAATCAGATGTACAGACAGAAAGACCGGCAGACAGACAGACTGGCAGACAGACACTCCAGACAAACAGTTGAACAACCAAACTGACAGACAGATAGGTGCATGTTTTTTTTTCCATGTTATTATTCCTTTTTTTCCCCAGTCTGTAAAAATATTGGCAATTAGGCCTGAGCAGCCTTTAGCCATGCCTGTTAAAGTTATCATCATAAAGTTCTTTTATCTTTTTGTTCCTTAATGATGCAGAAAACAGACATATGTGAACATGCCATAGAAGGACTGAGGAAAAGCTGTGTGAAAACAGTTCATATTGTAGGCAGAAGAGGGCCATTACAGGTGAGATATGCAATAGTCAGACCTCTACTAACGGCCACCTCTCTACAATGGCCACTGTTTTGGGGCGGCAGTTCATACATTGGCTCTCGTTTAAACCCCTCAACAATATGGCCATCTGTCTACAATGGCAATGGCCACTAAACTGCATCCCCAACTGCCAAAATAACCTCTCAACAAACAGTGGCCAGTTTTTATCAGCAACTGACAAAAAAGTCAGGAATGGTTGCAAAATTGGATTCATATGGCACGTTGATGATTAATCACGGCAATTGTATTTTGATTGTGCTTCATTTATTGTGATGCAGTAAGCATAAATTGTCTGCAATGTTTGTAGTGAATGCTGCGAACCTTACTCATTTTTTCATCTTGACATTTTGATTCAAAACATTATTTAAGTTTTCTGTGTGTGCATGTGATTGGATTACCATTATGGCAGTAGGCATGAACTTGGCACAGTAAACACGTGACTTGTACTCCCCTTAAAAAAAATGCAATATTACACCCTCTATCTCCCCATAACCGCCACCTCTACACATCAACCACTTTCTTCCATCCCCAAAGTGGCCGTTGTGGAGAGGTTCAACTCTATGTTACCAGCCTGTATATCTATCCAATGGTGGCATTTGATCAAATGGTGACAACTATTAGTTAGGTATCCTATGAGGAATTAATGTTTAGGATTCAAAAGTGTTCTAATGCATGGCACTTTACTGCTTTAATGTATCACCTAAACAGGCATGGAAAGAATTCTATCCTTTGAAACTGCAAAAACACTGTGGATCATTCAGTTGACTGAGACCAGACTTCAGTTTATTATTCAGGAGACAATTTTGTGGAGAATGAGAGCAGCATTTTCAGACCTTTCTGCTTTAGCACTTACCAAAACAATGGAGAGCTTGTCTTCAGGCTATTTAATGGACCAGAATGATTCCTTGGGTTGCCCTTAAAATTAAAAAACTGCAAATTTGATTATCCAGACACTTATCCAAAGATATTGTATGCATATAATATTGCTACATTCTACTGCACTAGAAATTAGTGAATTACATGTTCTTTGAAGTTGCTGTAACTATTTTTGATTTTCATATGCCTCTTAAATAATATAATATTATATTTGTCTAGGTAGCATTTACCATCAAAGAGTTACGTGAAATGACAAAATTAATTGGCTGTAAAGCTGTGTTTGATCCAGAAGATTTCAAATCAATACAAGAAAAGATTACAAGTAAGTCAGTATAAAAGAAAGCTGATCAAGTCGAATCTATCTTAATATTGACCACTGTGCTCAGTTGTGTCTGTCCTCCTTCTAAAAAAAAGCTATTTCCCAACAGTTGACATCACTCAGGGTGCAAAGAAAGTCAGTTTTAGAGCTTGCCATTTGGGCAGGCTGTAGCTACCATCTTGGTAAAGTGTTAAGAATTTTGCACTTTCGACCCACAGAATGCTATCCCCCGGATTTGGTACTGCTATGGCCCCTCCCCTCGCCCCACCCTGGTCAAAGTTGTTTAGTCAAGGTCAGAAATGATCCACCTGGCCTTCAACATTGTTTTTTTGGGGGGGAAGTGGGGAGTATAATTTTGTAGTTGCCAGTGCTTTCAAGAGCGTTATCTTAACATCCATTTTTCTTAACATTTTTGTCCAAGATTGTAACATGTACTAGCCCAAGAGTCATTTTAATTAACAAAAATTCACTTGCCCATCAAGTTAAGGACACAATTTACTAACCTGTTAACAAAATCCACTAGTCCTGGGCTATTGGACACGACTCTCCTTGCACACTGATAACTGGGAGCCAGGAGGTAACTGACAACTGTAAAAGAATCATGTGAGTTCATAGTTAGCTGTGTACATATTGAAATGATTTTTTTTAAGTAGAGAGTTGAAAACGGGTAAGGGTAATTAATAAATCCCTTTCCCTGATAAACTTAGATGTTTTCTGATTCATTAGGTTTCTTTTGTTTTTACTTTAAACAAAGAAAGGCAAAGAATTCTGACCATGCTTTTGCTAGGAGAAAAAAGCGGGAAATGGCAAAAAATAAAAATACAGAGCAATGTTTAGCGCAGTAAAATCAAGAATGTTTGACAACCCCAAAGCGTCACATAGCATAGTGTTATCGCAAGCCCCAATTACATCCTAAGGTTTTTTGTTGCATGAATTTAGTCCTGCCATATACCATGGATTTAACACTTAATCTGTTTTATGTTGATAATTTGATTCTTGTTTAATACAGGCATTCCACGACCCCGGAAAAGACTCACTGAACTGATGTGCAAGACAGCACTGTAAGTTTTCTCGTTTATTATCACATTGTGAAACTCTTCAGCTCAAAACAACCTCTGTGTCGCCATTCTTTTTTACAGTCACAAAAAATCTCATTTTTGGGTGGTTTCCACAAAATGAACTTGAGGTTGGTGATAAAACTGACTTTAACCATACAACACATGCCATGTTATCCACATACACTTTCAATTAAAGAAGAAGGAGAATTCAAACACCAGAAAGCTCAGAAAAATTTTCCGAGCTCCCTGTGAGAATCAAACTCACGACCCTCCGAGTTCTACATGTAGTTCCGACACTCCAACCACTGCACTGAGCTACTGGAACTCTAATGGCAAGCAGGGTTGGAATTCAAGTACAAGTACACCAGACTTTTAGGATACAGTACATGGTACAGGTCAAAATTAATTCAGGTTAAAATTTCTTAGCCTAGGTTGATTCTTTGTTTCCTTTTTGACAAACTAGACAAATACCCAACTTATAACTGCGAATCCTGGGACACAAAGCTTTGTGGGAATCACATGACCAAAAGAAGACCATAGCCACATTTTGTGATTTTTGAGAGGCCAATTTTTCTTTCTATTTCTTTGACAAAGCCTTATGGTATTGTATAAAATAATTTACATTTGTTTCATGAATGGAAGAGATGAGAGCATTTCACAGGAGACTGCTAATAAGGAGTGGACATTAAAATTTCAAAGGAGTCCAGTTGAGATGTTGTCAGCCCCAGGCAGAGCAAAACTATCTGGAGTCAGATTTGAAATCAATGATTTAGTGGAGGTATGTTTTTGCCAAACATTCTATTGTTAAATGACAAGTGTGCAATGGGGGACTGGCAGCCTGAGAAAACAGCCAACATTTGGCAATGCCACCACTGGTTTCCCCGCAAAATGATGCCTGAGAAACAAGCACAGAAATTTCA